>CAIGQZ010001197.1:2121846-2153277 GCA_903798205.1 Danio tinwini
GAGTGTTTTGGGTGAGTAAAATATGACGTTATAATTTTGTAGATGAGCTGTTTCTTCAGTAATGTGCTTCATTATTGGGGAACCTCATGTAAATTTTAGTTGCCCACATGTTTTCACCTTGGATATATTATTTACATTTTTCAGCATGACATCATTCTTTGACAGGAGAACATTGATGTCTCCTACTTCCTCTTGTAATGCAGATATGCACCAAAAAGCAGAATCTGTTTAGTGGCGCACCTAATACTGATAAGCTGATCATTAGTTCACCATTAACTGTCCAAATAAACACAAATCGTTTTTTCTGCACACACATTGAAGTCTAAAACTGTTTTCAGTGCTAAACTTTCAACTAAATGAAAAAAATTAAATATGCATTCCAAATTAAATATCTAAGATTGACTAACTGACTGATTAATAAAAGCAACAACAACTGATATCAGCTTATACCTCACATGCTTTTAAAATATCATTCAACTCTGTAGTCATATGACTTGTGGTATGACTGTACTGTATATAAACATTGGTTATTTAATATAGAAGCGTTGCAATGTATTCAAATTAAATCTCTTTAGCTCTTTAGTTTTAGCTGAAATAAAAAAACATGTTTTTTTTTGTTATTAATAAGAGACAAAAACAGCAGCGTTCAGCCCTTTAAGATTTAAAAATGATATACAGGCAAAACAAAATTGAAACCCATGGCTCATGATGATTTATTAAAGTCTTTTGTACGATCAATTTGTGCAAAAAACTTGCAAAAACAGCCTTGCAAAATGTATTTAGTGTATTTAAAGTGGTTGAAATGTAATGTAGGCTACAGTCATAGTGCATAGATGTGCTCCTTATTAACACTGTAAGAAGATATGTTTGTTTTTAATGTAGTTGAGAGTGTCACATAAACCTCAGAATGGCTAATATTGTGTTTCTTATATACACTGTAACATTCTTACTAATACACACATTCACATTAGCACAACTCATGTGTTCAATTATAATCAATGTTTTTTCTCCTCAAGACTCTGAAAGGGTAAAAGCTTTCCACACGTCATTAGGAGCTGCAGCTGGAGAATTCAGGGAAAAGCGGGAAATACCCTGCAATCCGGCTCACCTTGACTTTATTTGAAAGGGTGATGTAATAGTTGGAGAGAATGTGCCATGAAGGCTGACTTCATTCCTGCCAAATGTCCACCCTATTGAAGATAGAAATGAATGGCAGACGTTCAGTGTTGAAAATGTCCCGACACTGAACTTATTTAAACTGCATTAAATTAAATATTTGATTTGCCATAGAACTGAGTGATATGTCAAGTTTAACTTGTTGTTAAGCATAATTTTGATTGCTTGTTGTAAAGAATGTTTAAGTTATCATTTGCCACTTAAAGTAAAACCATCTGGTGAATGAGATTTATTCGAAGTGTAGCTCATGAAGTGATCAATCGTGTAAATGGAAAATACTTTGCAAAAAACAAAAACACTTTGGAGAATAAAATAACTAGACTCTGCATGAGGGTCTGCATTCTTTGACTTGAATAATCTTCTATGGTTCATTTAGTTTGTTCAGTACACTTAGGCTCAACAATTGTGAATAAAATCAGACATTGAAGACATTCTTTATAATACATACATATATTTAATTGTAATTCTAATGAAAAGGAATGCTTGCACTCCAATTTAGGGCTGCATAATTAATTTAAGGTGATATATATGTTCATTTTGTCAGTAAAGTCGGTTCTGTAATCAGTAGTAATTCTCCAGCACATGCTCTGTGTTTACTACACAGAGCTGTAGTTCACTGACAAGCTACAAAAAATAGCTTGTGTTTCATAATCGCAGAAGATTTAGTCAGACGATTATGAAATTGAAGGTAATCGTTCTGCGAAAACGACTGCTGTTTTTGTAACTTCTAAGTAAACTACTGCTCTGTGTTGCTGCTACATCTGAAAGCGCGTGATAATACCACATTTAATAATATATTTTACTCCAAACTCACTTAATAACTTTAAGTGCAATTATTATATTAAATCATCATGCAATTATTAGTCACCTCAATTTATATTTACGTCTTTATCAAAATCTAATTTTTGACGCCATCTTGATGTTCGTTAGATCATTAATTAGCATTGGCATTTTGGAACAGACCAATTGTAATTCTTTCTAATAATAATTTAGTCAAGGGTTCAATTCCTTTACATACATTTGAAGTCGAAATTATTAGCCCTGTGATCTTTTTTTTAAATTTTTGATTCAAACATTTTCCAAATGATAATTAACAGAGCAAGGATTTTTTCACAGTATTTCTTATATTATGTTATTCTTATGGAGAAAGTCTCATTTGTTTTATTTTGGCTAGAATAAAAGTAAAAATTTTTTTTATTAAAATAAAAACTAAATTTAAAACCATTTTAAGGTCAAAATTATTAGCCCCCTTAGGCAATATTTTTATGATTGTCTACAAAACAAACCACTCTTAAGCTGCGGTCACACTGCAATTTTCTCCCGATAGACTTTCATTCATACACACGCGAACGTGTCAGACTGGAAACGCATCTCATGTGACAAGTTTCGCAGTTTGCTGTTACGGAAAGTTCAAGGTTGGTGAACTCTGACCTGCAAAATTGTGTCACTTGATTGTGTGCGACCAATCAAGATCAAAACATGACCTTTCTGGGCAGGAATTTAAAACATGGACCAATCGCTCGCTTTTTTAAAATGTCTAATCATTTTGTTTAGTCCAGGCCATTTTGCAGCACCGTACTACAGAATTTCGCAAGCTCAAACTCAAGTGTGACCGCAGCTTTATACAGTGATATGCCTAATTACCCTAACTCGCCTAATTAACCTAGTTAAGCCTTTAATTGTCACTTTAAGCTGTATAAGGGCTTACTCACACTATGCTATCCGAACCGTGCCCAGGCCCCTTTTCTAGGTCGTTTGTGTGTAGTGTGAGTGCTCTGAATCCGGCTCAGGCACAGTACACTTAGGCGGCCCTGGCCCGGTTGGAAGAGGTGGGCCAGAGCACGGTTCACTTGGGCTCAGGTGCGGTACACTTACAGTGTGAGTGCAAGCGTGCCTGAGCCCGAAACTGAAAGCGAGACGCGACTTTTAAGGGACTGTTTAATATGGATTAATTAATCATTCGTACTGTTCAATGATTGCAAACTGTCGTAGATTATTAAAGACTCAAACCCCTCACTGCACGTCAGCTGCAGCTTCAGCAAACCTTCTAATTCCTGCAGCACGAGGACTTTTGATAGTTGACTTTAGGCGAAACCCCCCTGCACTCCCCCCACTCACCATCATGAACAGCACTGTGGCTGCAGTAGAGTCATTCAGATTCCTAGGCAACACCATCTCTCAGGATCTGAAGTGGGACATTCACATTGACTCCATTGTAAAGAAAGCCCAGCAGAGACTGTACTTCCTTCGTCAGCTGAGGAAGTTCAACCTGCCACAGGAGCTGCTCGTAAAGTTCTACTCGGCTGTCATCCAATCCATCCTCTGCACTTCACTCACCGTCTGGTTCAGCTCAGCTGCCAAATCTGACCTCCATAGACTACAGCGAATAGTTCGGACTGCTGAACGAATCACTGGCACTACCCTTCCTACACTTCAAGAACTGTACTCTTCCAGAGTGAGTAAAAGGGCTCGTAAAATCACTCTGGACGACTCACACCCAGCACACTACCTGTTCAAACTGTTACCGTCTGGTCGGCGCTACAGAGCACCAAGCACAAAAACAGCCAGACACAAGAAAAGTTTCTTTCCTCAGGCCATCTACCTCATGAACAGTTAAATATTCTCCTACTGTGCAATAAACGTGCAATACTTTCTCATACACACTTGTACACAGCACCTTATAACTTGTATATTCACAACATGTCTGTACATACAACTAATCATCCAGATCTTTTTGACTAACTGCATCAATGTTAAATGTTTATTGCCTTTTCTTTTCTTGTATTTAATTTTGTGTTGTCACTTGTCACTTTATGTACACTGGAAGCTTCTGTTGCCGAAACAAATTCCTTGTGTGTGTGAAGCACACTTGGCAATAAATTATTATATGATTATAATTCTGATTCTGATTTATGATTGTTTATGAGCACCAAAAGTGGCTGATCTGTTCGGCGAAATATTTGACTGCGTGTCACCACATATCAAAACACTTAAACGATATAACTAAAGAAATCTCCACTGTGCTGAGCGAGAGCACTTACTGAACAGCGCATCATCGATGACGTAAGCGCACCCAGGCCCGAATGTAATGTGAGTGCGGGCCGTCGAGGGAGACGGGAGGGGGGATAAGTGTGCTTTAGCCCGGTTCAAGGCAACTGTACATAGTGTGAGTATGGCCTAAAAGTGCCTTGAAAAATATTTAGTCAAACTTTTTGGACTGTCATCATGCCAAAGATAAAATAAATCAGTTATTTTAAATGAGTTGATAAAACTATTTTGTTTTGAAATGTGTTGAAAAAAATAAAATCTTTGTTCCGTTAAACAGAAATTGGGGAAAAATATACAGGGGGGCTAATAATTCTGACATTAGCTGTATACACTCAAGTTATTCTGTAAAATCACCCATCCAGCATCCAACATGCTGTGGCATTTTTTTTTCTCTCCCAAACCTGAGTTGGCTGTTGAGTTGAGCCAGGCCTCACAGGCTTCATCAGGCGGCGGTGTGACAGAGCATCGGTGTATCTGGAGAGTGGGCATGAATGGCAGGTTGTGCGGTGGGTGCGCGGGCTGCTCTCATGCTGTGTGGACTGACCGAGCAGATGGGCTGGAGAGCCGGTGGTTGGTGCCAGACACAGCGAGGGCAGTGGGTTTAGCGAGATGCTCCTCACCATGTTTGAGGGCCACCTGCTTTTTGGCAGCGCGTCAGTCCCTCGGTGCTTAAATGTGTTTATGGCAGCCGCAAGGTCAACGTGTTTGCGTGTGTTCTTTTTCAAATGAATTTAGAGGTGCCAAGTTGGAGATGTGACAGTATGCATCTGTTAAATATGCAATGTTGAGGAGAAGACACTGTGTATGCTTTCAGATGGTGGAACGGAGAGTGAAAACTTAATTACTTTAACTTGGGGAGCTAGAATGATTGATTCCATAGACTGATGGAGGTTACCAATCACTGGATAGTGACACAGCATTTTGGCTGTTTTTTAAGGAATCACTGGCTATGTTTCTATACAAAGATGCAAATTAAATTTATACACATAACTGAAATATCACATATAAGACATGTGAATAAAGCAGCTTTTCCATCCAAGTAGTCAAAGAGAAAAAAATCGTCACTTGCTGTTTAACTGGCGCCAATTATCAAAAGTAAAAACAGAATTTGCTGCTGTAGAAGAAGCTGTGTAAAGTTTTTCTTTATTTAATAAATGACTTGCACCTCAGAAGACAGTATACCGACACACAATGAACGCACGGTGGCATTTGAAGGCGTCAGATGCGTAGCACAGATTATCTTCACTATTCTGGAGGTAATTAATATTATAATAACACTAATACTGGCGTTTTAGGATGACCAAAACAACATTTTAGATGTTTAACGGTGTGCTCAGCCTGCTAGTTTGTCCATTCACACAGATTTTTATCATCACATGATCTCTTATAATGAAATCACACGACTTTTTTTAATGTGCATACTGAAATTTGTTCAGTAAAAGTGTTTCCATCTTAGATTTTACATGTTTATTTTTTTGTTGAATAAAACGTTTATCCTACTCAGTTATGCGCATAAAAATGTATGCTGTTAAACATCTGAAATGTTTTTTTGTTTTTTCTAAAACACCAGTATTAGTGTTATTATATTATTAATTACCTCCAGAATAGTGAAGATAATCTGTGCTCTGTGTCTGATGCCTTCAAACGCCACCGTGCGTTTATTGTGTCGGTATGCTGTCTTCTGAGGCGCAAGTCATTTATTAAATAAAGAAAAACTTCATGCAGCTTTTCAAAATAGATTTGCATCTTGGCATTTCCATCAACTGTTTTTTATGTGCAAATCCAAAGTGTGCATAAAAATAGGTACAGTAGATGGAAACGTAGCTAATGTAGTCAGTGATTCAACGATCCTTTCACAGTACAGTCACTCGCTTTGTTTCTTAAAGGAATCAGCTGTTTTGAGCAAATGAATCACTCATTAAGACAGAGACATCCACCACCCTCTGTTGGTTGTAGTGTTGTTTATTTGTTCTTGACCAGATAAATGAATACAACCTAAATGGTGTAAAAGTTCCTGAAATAAACAAAATGGCAAAGTTTCAATTTATTTGCTAAAATAGAAGCATTTTGTAGCGTTCTAAGTGTGACTTGCCAGCAAAATCATTTTACTGCCATTTTTAGTTATATTACATTTAATATTGATGTATGCCTAATGTGTTTAATGTGTTAATAATGTATGAATAAAAATAATAAAATATGAACAAATTAATGGCTGAATTTACAGATATTGTTTATTAGCAGCAAATAGTCCAAAGGATTGATTCACTACCTTAAAAAAAAATGAAATGTTTAATTATTCATTTTCTTTTGGCTTAGTCTCTATTTCAGAAGTCGCCACAGCGGAATGAACAGCCAACTGGGAAGCACCCATACACACTCTGCTGCCAATTTAGTTTATTTAGTTAGTTTATTCAATTCACCTATAGCACATCTGTTTGGACTGTGGGGGAACCGGAGCACCTGGAGGAAACCCACACCAACACAGGGAGAACATGCAAACTCCACACAGAAATGCGAACTGACCCAGCCGGGACTCAAACCAGCGACCTTCTTGCTGTGAGGCGATAGTGCTAACCATCGAGCCAGTGTGCCGCCGCATAATTGAAAGTTTAATTGAAAAATGTAATTTAATTTATGTGTTGACTAATAAAAATAGATTTTATTAAATTAAATAGTAAATGTGTAAATACTGTACATACAAATGTAAAACTAGAAATTGTGATTGTGTTACAATGTTGATAATGTGAATTCATTGTAGTAAAAATACTACTTTTAAACTAACTTATTCAATGTGTTTGTTTATTAACTTTCTGATACAGTAAACAATAAAAAAAAATGCAAATACAGGAGATAAGGTATAATAATACATTTAGGCCAAAGGTTTTATCAGTGCATCTCTAATATCTTCTTGGCAGGCACCTTCTTCTGTCACTTACTTAAAAACGTGTTGCATGTAGGAATGATAAAATGCACTATTTAGTTGTTGGTCAAATTGTTATTGTTTCTTTGGTGTCATAGTTGTTTAGAGTTTTTCAGTAAAATCTCCACACTCAGATCAAATGTTCTGTGAGATGTTGATGATGGAGTGTGTGTTTTTTTGTGCTGTACGTTGTGTGCTGCTCTGCCCTGCGACTCTGTGCTGAGCAAACGCCTTGGCTTGAGCTCTGGAAACTTACAGCAAACCCTTTTGTGTTTCTGTCAGGAACCCAGGACATTTTTCTGCGCTGACTGTTTCTGCAGAAACTGGGGACCATGCAAGCCCTAGAAACAAAGAGGGAAAAATAAAGAGCATTGAATGAGACTTAGAGACGCTTTAAGATATGCCAGAAAGAGGAGGTGTGCCTGAGTTTAGATTCCCACTGAGCCAAACTCCAGTAGTAACTGGTTACTGTGTGTTTCATTGTAAAGGAATGTCTGTGAAGAGATTAACTCGCCTTTTTGTGCACTATTAAAAGAGTCTTTTATCTGAGATTTGCTGTAATTAAATGTATACGGCACAGAGTGCACCCTGGATCCACAGTTTTTTAGTGTTAGCAATTTGAACTATTTGCAATTTGAACTATTAGTCTGTTCTTTGTTAAAGTATAGTCAGATATGAACAAAATGTTTTAGAAATGTATGTATTAAAAAGAATGATAGTGGTTATTTTTAATTTCATTTTATTTTATTTTTTATTTAATTGAAATATAAAATAAAATATTAATTATTTTAAATATAAAATAAATTTACCACCATCATGTATTTAAACACATAAATATTTAATCCACTACATTACCGGGACTATATTTTATCAAGACTGCAGATAGTTAAAATTGCAAACACCAAAAAGCAGTGCCCAGTATTAAAATAAAGAACTGGACTGATGGGAGCAGCACGGTGGTGCAGTGGGTAGCGCTCTCATCTCACAGCAAGATGGTCGCTTGTTCGCGCCATGGCTGTATCAGTTGGCATTTCTTTGTGGAGTTTGCATGTTCTTCCCATGTTTGTGTGGATTTCCTCTGGGTGCTCTGGTTTCCCCCACAAGTCCAAAGACATGCGCTATATGTGAATTGGGTAGGCTAAATTGTCTATTGTATATTTGTGTGAATGGAAGTGTATGGGTGTTTCCCAGTGATGGGTTGCAGCTGGAAGGGCATCCGCTGCATAAAAACATATGCTGGATAAGTTGGCGGTTCAATCTGCTGTGGCGACCCTAGATTAGGGATTACTAGTTTTTAGTATATCTAGTAAGAGCTTGATTCGTTGATTCAGGTGTGTTTGATTAGGGTTGGAGCTAAACTCTCCAGGTCACTGTCCCTCCAGGACTGGGTTTGGACACCACAGGTTTATACAAGCTGTGTCTCATTTCAGAGGCTGCATCCCTTTGAAGGATGCAGACTTCAAAGGTGAGTCCTTCGAAGTCCACACAGGCCAAACTGAGCCTTTTTAAAATGAAACGATCTAGTCTATAGAGGACGGATCTAGTCACCAGACAACGGTAACATCTGCTGTTAATAAGCGCTGATAGAATTTGTAATTACTTTTTTTAAAGTGATTTTAAAACTTATTTTTAGCGATCTGAAGGCAAAGCAAGGTTTACAAAAGCTGGAAATATATTTCCTTTGATTCATACATGTACTGGACACATAAAAATGTAAACTGTCTATAAAATCACCCTTGAGTAAGACATGTCATACTCTTTTTGTTTTTTAACACGTGTTTACATATCGAAGTCAAATAAACTTGATTCATACATTTAAACCAGATTTTTTTTTTAAACGTCCTGCCGTTATCAGTGCGCAATGAATCTTGGGACGTTCGAGGTCGCGAAGGATCCACCGGTTGTGTCCTTCAGTACCTGGGAAATAAAGGATGCATTTGAAGGAGCCATCGAATTAAAAAAAAAAAAATAAGACAGCCTTCGTCGCACCGCTATGACGCAGTGCACTGCGAATGCATCCTTCGGAGTATGCAGCCTCTAAAATGAGACCCAGCTACAGTTTATATTTTAGCTGCTGTCTTGGCTTTCACTTCCTTTGTACACCTCCCTTTCTTTGTGTGTTTAATACCTTTTCCCTGTGTCATTTCATTTTATTACACATACCTTATCACACAAAATTTGTAAACTAATTAGTTTTGTTTTCTTTGCATATATGGATTTCTTTCTTTGTTTCCATCATCTGGTGAAAATTTCAGGTCAACAGCACCTTTAGAAATATAATTTCTGAGATAAATGGTGACGTATTCAATACTTATTTCCCCCACTGTATCAATTAACCACAAGGAAAAGACTATTAGTGCTTTTTACTTTTTAAAGTACAAATCCAAAATGTGCTCATTCATGATGATTTTTCTCACTTTATAAAGAAGAGCAGTTTGTAGAGCAAATGTTTAAGGATGTAAAAATATGAACTAAATATAAACCAGATGAATAAACAATTACATAAAATGCTAAATCTAAACATTAAGTCTTCAAGCTTGCAAGTGTCTCGTCCATTCGGGTGTGCATGTTTCTACCTGCATCCTCGTGGTGGTGGCTAAAATTACGATCATCCAAATGATGAAAAAGTATTACAGTAAACAATGTATTTTGTGATGCCATACAAAATAAACAATAGAGCATAAGATGAAGTGAGACTTTATATTTCATCAATAGCATATAGTCATATAGCACAGCCCTATATATCTTAAATTAATAGTTCACCCAAAAATGATAATTCTGTCATTATTTACTGGCACTCCACTTATTCGTAACACATTTAAATTTATTTCTCTTGATGAACAAAAAAGAAGATATTTAAATATCTCATTGACTTCCATTGTATTTTTTCCTACTGAGGAAGTCAATGGCTACCAAACATTTTTCACAAAATCTTACTTTGTGTTCAGTGTAAAACAAACAAATTCATAAATAGTTGGATTTTTGGAGTTAATTATCCCTTTGATAAAACTTAAATCTGAGATTGCATGAAAACGTCTCGGAAGAACTATTTACTTTATTTACATATCTTTGCTGTATCGTTGCTTATCATAACTGGTTTAAAAATGCATCATGTTTTTTTTTTGCCTAATTGCAAGTGGTTCAATAATGCCAGTAAAGTGTGATGCTTGCTTTGACGATGTGACTCAAATTAAACCTTGTCTTTTAAAAACAGCCTGATGTTTTTGACAATATATTATTATGACACTCAAGACGAAAGCATCTCATCTAAACCCTTATGAAATCACGTCCCGTTAGCGGCAGAAAGTGCTGTTTACTCAAGACTCGAGGTTTCCAGCGAGGTAATTTGACATAATCACTACAAGAGCCATCAAGAGAGAAACAGTCTCTCTGCAGAATTGCAGCTATATTTGGCTCCATATTCTTTTTTCATTTTTACCGGGAAGCACAAATTGCTCTAATTTTTAGTGCAAATGTTCATAACCTTTTCAGCTGCACTCTTATACTTTGACCGTCTTGAGTTCAAGGCTCTTTTAGCGCTTTGCTGAAGACAGTAATTGCTCTTTTTTCCTTGTCAATATTGTTGCATGATGCTGGCCATTATAAATGCAGAAAAAAAATGTTACTCATTGTGTTGCTTTCATGTGTCAGAATATGAGAAACGGTCCTGGCAGGCTGGTGACCGATTCACTGGCTGGCGTTAAAAGCTCTGTGGCTCGTCTTTGAAGATGTGCAATGTCGCTACCTTTAGTGTTCCTTTCACTTTTATCCCGCTCAGTGTGGCTTAACAATGTCTCAAGGGTGAGGGGCCACTGTGTGTGTTCAAAGACAACGGTCTCTCAGCTGAAAAATGATGTGAAATGACAGAGACTGGGAGACGATGGCTGTGTTTGCTGTCTGTTGTCAGACACACTGATTTATTAGCATTTAGTTATCATGATATACTGTGACAATTGGGATTAATGTAGTGGTGTATGATAAAGTATGATGTTTTTGAATGAAGTATGAAGCTATGCTATTGCATTTAAACAATTGCAATTAGTAATTGCTAGTGTTTTAATAAAGAAGCATATTTATCAAACAAGCAAGCAAACTAACTAACTAACTAATAAACAAATAAATAAATAAAAATAAGCAGATGAAAAGTACAGATATAATTGAGTCAATGATATACTGTGTGGCCATTTAAAAAAATCTAGTTTACCACAAAAAATATATAAAAGAATAACTGTTTATTGTTTATTATGGCAATTATTATTACATTAAACAATTAAAAGTGCAGTATGCAAGTATTACATTCCTGGATCAAAACAAATGCAAGCGCAGGTTCCTAGATTGACGACCAACCGGAGCGAGGGACTATCGAGCCTAAAAGCTGATTTAAGTCATGTTCTAAATAAAAGCAACAGGATGCGATAGAAGGAATATTTTTCATATTAAAAGGAGTTTTTTCTGACCAACACCTCAAATTGATATATTAGAAACAGCTTCTATTCTATCTGAACACCAGGATAAACTGACAGTGTTTACCTCAGTTACACCTTATGTGCTTTATTCAGTGTTAAATGCTAAAAATGTGAGTTTAAATACCATTTTACATGGCATTTATTGCCATACTACTGAAAGCAGCAGCAGTTAGATTACCCCAGATCTTGAAAATAAAATAAACTGTTTGAAATTGAACTTGTTCATTAGCTTATGTATGTATTCATTAGATTATAAATCTTAGCATTTTGTTGGAGTGCAGTGTGCGCACTACTTCTGTTTCTGTTTCATCTGGTGCAAACAGCCAAATTGCTTATCACTGCAAATCTCGCCACATAGCGAGATTAATACACATAGTTACAATGTAACCTGCTCACCTAATGTTGATTTTCATAATATTTATATTATTTGCTAATTAAAAACCTCATGTGGAACTCTGAATCAGTGTCTCATTTTGGAGTCTGCTACTGTCCACCAGGTGTCACGTTTCGGTCAAGGACGCATGCTTTGAGTTGCTTTCGAAACGAATGAATGAAATATGTGGTTTTCCACCAAGGCAACCCGGGGTGCTGAAATTTAATTGGCTAAACAGGCAGTGGGCGGGTTAAAAAAACCAAAATAAAGACAGCATTTCGGCACAGAAAACACATTTTTAAAGCAGAATATCTGTCTTCAGCATTGTTTTTTAGATAAACAAGAATGTTCACTTATCATGTTTCTTAAATATCTGCAAACATATTATGGTATTTTTATGCTTTAAAAGAGTCAAAAACTTACAGCACCTTTAAAACAATTTAATTTCTACACTGTATAAACTGCTGGCTTGTTGTCGATTTTACAAATTAATAGATTATTAATTTATTATTAATAAATTCAATCTACTTTGTAAAATTAATTTTACAAAGTAGATTGAACATAAAAAATAAGTTGTCCCCACAAAAACCTACGAGTTGTGTTGTTTCAACTAATTTTAAATAAGTCATTTGATCAAGCAGCAAAATTTATTTTTGAGAGTACATTAAAATGCAGTTTTAGAATTCAAACAGTAAAGTGTTTAAGTCAAAGAAAGTTTTGCTTTACAAATGTCGAATCTGCATGCAGCTATTGTACAAAAATATGTATCATAATTAAAACCTGTAACTATCAGGGCTGCACAATGTATCAAAAAATTACTGCTATTGTGATAATATTAAATTCAATTCATGTTAATTTATATAGTGCTTTTACAATGTACATTGTGTCAAAGCAGCTTAACATAGAAGTTCTAGTTAATTGAAACTGTGTCAGTTCAGTTTTCAGAGCTGAAGTTCAGTTTAGTTCAGTTCAGTGTGGTTTAAATTTCACTGCTTCACCACAAGTCCTAATCACAATGATAATAATATATGCAATATCCATATCACACAGAAATGCACTCAATTAAATTAATTTTATGTCCCAAGCATTTGTGTGCTGCATGCATAGGTTGTTTATTCAAAGCTGACCAATCAGATGAGGCCTTTACTATCTTTAACCTCAACTCTCCAGAAGGAGCTATTAGGTTAACATCTAGCTGAAAATAATATTAATGCCGGAAGAAAAGAGAGGAAAATTACAACAGCCAATTGGAATCACAATATCCACCAAGGTTTTAGACAAAAGTATAAATTAAAAAGTATATTTTTTATTTATTCAATTATCTTGGAAAAATATATATTACCTGTTTATTAAGAATACAAATCATTTGAACTAAATGCTGATAAAATAGCGTTTTTTAAAGTTATATGATAAGAAATATTGTTATCGCAACACTTAACAACAATATCGCTTAATTTCTTAGTATTGTGCAGTTCTAGTAATGATATAGAATTTAATGATCTTATATAATAATATTAGTGAATGTAATAATATAAATAAGAGATAAAACATACTGTAAAATATCACAAAAACAATTACATTTTAAGAAATAAGTAATAATAGAATATTAATCTTCTTTCAAAAAAGTATGTTGCTTAATAGTAATGCATTTAATATCAGAGCATTTGTATTTTAGCAGAAGATGTATATTCAGGCCATATGCACTGTATCAATATATTATTTTTATTTAACCTATAGCATAAAACAAGATAAAAAAGATCTTTATAATTATTGTGCCACTTAATAGTAGTTTTCTGTATATTTTGATTTAAAAAAATTATCATAATAGTTACATATAATAACAGTAACAAAAGTGCTCTTGTTACAAATGTTCCATATATTATAGTAAGTGCAATTAAGCAAACACAATTACATGAAACTAACCCTAACCTACATTCTAACCATAACCATATTGTTCATTACATATAATGAATTAATATTACTAAGTAGCTAAATGAATGGTTATACGAGCAATGACATTAAAATAAGTAAAATAAAAACATATTTTCATTATTACATGCCGATAACAGCTGCATAACAATTGAATGTGTGTATTCAGGCTATTGTATGTACAGTATGAAGTATATTATCATGCATAGCATAAGAAACAAGTATGGTTACAACTGATCCAGTCAGTTTCAGTCAATTTTGCAACTGGGTGGAGACACTGAAACAACAGTGTTGCACAAGCCGCCTGTGATGTTTAAACACTAGCAGAGACATTTAAAGGGATTTGGGGTCTTTGTATTATCGCTCTTCTGCTCTGTTTGTTAGTATTTTAAGTCAATTATGTCTGTAATTGACTAATTGGCAGTGCTTATGTTGTGTGTGCAGAGGAGATCGTCCCTGATGAAAGGAGCCACTAGGGTCACTTCCTGATGATGACAGTAAACATGGGTAAGTTGTGTTCTTCTGCTCTTCTTCCTCTCACAGCACATACTCACACATACTCACACACACACACACACACACACACACACACACACACACACACACACTTCCTGTAAATAGTTCCTCACAGCACAGCCAAAAACACACACACTCATAAACATGCTTGAAACATACAATATCAAAAATTTTTATGTTTAGGATAAGACTTGTTTTGATGTTTTTAAAAGAAGTCTATTCTGCTCACCAACAGTTATTTGATTCATTATTTATTTCTTTTTCAAGAACACAGTAAAAATGTAAAACTGAAATTGTATTACAATTTCAAATAACTTCTTATTGAATGTGGTTTAGAATTTGATAAATTTCTCTGATTTAATGTCAAAATCATTATTGTTGTTTTCAGTATCACATGATCCTTGAGAAATCATTTTTAATATGATGATTTGAGTTCAAGAAACATTTGTAAATTATAATAATCATTAACAATAATCATTTGTATAAATTTGAAAAAATGAAAAATGTAAAAATGAAAACTGTTCATTTACATATATTTTTGGAAACTCTGATACAGTACCGTTCAAAACTACCATTAAAATGTATTTACTTTTTTTCATTTAGAAGTGGTCCTCAACCTTTTTATCACTGCAGACCGGTGAACGCTTAAAAATTTTACCGCGGCCCTGGGGGGGGGCATGGATGTTAGGTGGGTTCTACAGTACGTAGATTGCTAGGTGACCATTTTTCAGAGGATGGCGAAATGTTGTAATAAATTTTTGAATGATCATGTGACACTGAAGACAGAAGTAATAATGCAGAACATTTATCAAAATATCATTTTAAAAACAACATTCAATAAGGAAGCATGTGCTTTTAATTGTAATAAATAAATAAATAAATAAATAAATAAATAAATAAATGTGTGTGTGTATATATATATATATGACAGTTTTTACCTTTTTAATCAAATAAATAAAGCCTCTGTGAACAGAATAGGGTTCTTTAAAAAAAAAAAAAAAATCTTACTGATCCCAAACATTAAACTGTAACTTGGCCTGTCCTGGGATAAGTTTATTTGACGCTTCACAAATCTCAAGCATCAAAAGAATATTTCTAAATAAATTGCTTTTTTGTAATGTAAAAAAATTGAAAACGGGAAAAACTGACATCTGTTTCAACCATAGTGAAATTGCAAAAAAAAATTCTTTATATAATTTAATGATAAAGGAAGCTAAGCTGGGTAATTCACAGTACATCATTAAGGCAAGACACTGCAGGTGAAAAGGGTAAAATACACTATAGTTATCACCAAAATTTCTCAGTTGACTTATTACATTAAGAATTGCAAACATTTTTGCATTGCTAGTTTTCTAATGTGTTGTAATTTACAAATGGGACATTTCATTAAACATGCACTAATTTGCAGACATTTTTAGAACAAAAAATAATTTAATGAATTCAGGTTTGAAAATATAACTATTATAATTATTTTTTGACACATTAGGGTCAAAGATTTTACAGAGTGAATTTACGGCAAAAAAAGCATGAAAAATAATTTCGTGTTTTGCCTTATATTTTGATATGATACATTTTGGCACTTAATGGGTGTGTTAAACTGCTTTGCATAGTTAAGGTTGCCCTTGGCTGGTTCATATTGACCTGGCAGTCCTGAAAGTTTCATCATCAGGTGATTATATGCCTTAGTTCTGCATAATTGACTTATGACGGCATGCTAAAAATGTTTTTATGCACACCTCATTATTACAAGGAGAAGTGCAACTAAATCCTGAGGAAATGTTGCATTTATTATTGTTCTCGTATCTAGTTATGATTGTATGTTATTGAGGTTTACATTCAGAAGTTTGTCAGTGAATGCTGACTTGTATTCAGTGGCACTTTTGGAATAATATGGTTCCAGATAACAAAGTATAATGACTGAAACGTAATAGTCAAATCAATCACATGTAATTTGATGCAACTTCATTGTGTTGTAGGTTCAAAAAGGTGCTGGAAAAATTTCTCAAAAATTTAAGTCCATATGACACAAGAGCATCACACAGTTTCTGCAGATTTGTCTGCTGCTCATTTTATTATTATTATTAGTATAACCTTTATTCAGGGTTCATACGGTCATGGAAAACCTGGAAAAGTTATGGAATTTTGACATGGCATTTTTCAGGCCTGGAAAAGTTTTGGAAAAACAGAAAAACCCACAAAGTTTTGGAAAAGTCATAGAAATTAGTTTAACAAATATCCGTTAATTAGAATTAGGGCTGCGCGATATTGGAAAAATCTAACATTACGATATTTTGTATTTCTGTGATATACAGTATATAATTCGATGTAAATACAATTTCACCAGATGATTTAACAGGTTCATTTGGATTGATTGGGGGGATTTTGTAAGGGAGTGAATCTCGAATAATATATAACAAATAAATTACAAGCATAGATATATAAAATATAGTAAAGATAAAAGTGAATTATAGTTTTCAGGTATTCACTATTCTGGTACAGATATTGAATAATCAACAGTAGATAGTCTTCATTGTATATTATTTAATCCTTATTAAAGTTACAAAAAAATTCTTGTGGCCAGATGTTTTAAAATTTGAAATATTGAAATGTTCACACAGTCACATCCCTTAAAGGGACAGTTTACTTAAAGATTAAAATGTACTTACTATTTACTCACACTTAACTTGTAGTAAATAGTGGGTTTACTATAGCAGTTATTCAATTATATTCTTTTTGTGTTCCTTTAAAAAAAAAACAAAAAAAAAAAAAACTCATGAATGTTTGAAGCAAGTAAAGGGTGTAATAAAAATGGTAAGTAATTTTTGGGTGAACTATTCATTCATTCATTCATTCATTTTCTTGTCGGCTTAGTCTCTTTATTAGTCCCACAGCGGAATGAACCGCCAACTTATCCAGCACGATTTTACGCAGCGGCGGATGGCCTTCCAGCCGCAACCCATCTCTGGGAAACATCCACACACTCATTCACACTCGTACACTACGGACAATTTAGCCTACCCAACTCACCTGTACCGCATGTCTTTGGACTGTGGGGGAAACCGGAGCACCCGGAGGAAACCCACGCGAACGCAAGGAGAACATGCAAACTCCACACAGAAATGCCAACTGACCCAGCCCAGTCGAGGTTCGAACCTGCGACCCAGCGACGTTCTTGCTGTGAGGCGACAGCACTACCTACTGCGCCACTGCGTCGCCTGGGTGAACTATTTCTTTAAAAATGCATGCAGATGATAAACCTTTACTCCATTAAGATTAAACCCCTATATTAAACTAAAATCCCAACATTGCATATCCTGCAATGTGATTATTGCAAATGCACATATTGCGATATCGATGCTGAAACAATATATTGTGCAGCTCTAACTTGAATATAGATTGTTGTCTTTACTTTTCTGTCCTTGGCCAAAAACTTGCTCCCACATTGTTAGTGCTGTGTAAGCATTATTAAAATCAATATAAAAACAAATTTAAACAAAAAAGATTGTTGCATGTTCTATGGTATGCTGTAATAAATGTAAACATCATTGTTTTTCTTATTATTTACCATGTATATGTAGACGCTACATGGAACATTACGTCATGAAAATGTACTTGAAAGTTCTGGAAAAGTCTTGGAAAAGTCATGGAATTTTAGTAGTAAAAAAGTTTATGAACCCTGTTTATTTTACCAGGAAAAGCATTTTGAGATAAAATTTTTGTAAATTTCTTTTACAAGAGTGTCCTATTCAAGATTAGGCAGTATACAGTTCATACGAGTTTAAAAAACAAACAAACAAAAAAACAAATAACAGGGAACTTCATTCATTCATCCATCAAAACACACATACAATGACAGTTTAAAACTATTCAGAACGTTTACAGGCCAATGTTTCAAACTCCAAATCATTAAAAATCTTTTTTAAAAGCATGAAGTGAAACCAACTCTTTAAACTGGAACTGTGTTTGGAGGTTATTCCATGCAAAAGGTGCTGCATATTTAAAAGCCTTTTTTTTCCATTTAAGTACGCACCACTGGTACAGACAATAAATAAACTTCCTGAGACCGAAGGCTATAGCTAGAGACAGGTTTTTACAGATGTAAGTTTGGAGATATGAGGGGAACCCAGAATAGATTTATAAACAAAGATATGCCAATGCTTGAGCCTATGAGTAATATGCCAATGCTTAGACAAAGCAGACCATCCTACCCGAGTGTACAACGCACAATGATGAGTGAACTTACATTAATGATGTAAGTCTCTTGTTCCAGCACATCTAAAAGAGGACATTTGAGTTTAGTAAAGTCATTTTTATGTTAGAGAAACCAACTCAACTCTTTACTCTTTATTTATAGAGTGCTTTCAACACCATGACTGGACTCAAAGAAAAAAATTAAATAAAATAATGAATAATAGAAAAAAAATGACAGATTATGCTAATACAATACAATGGAAGGGCAAACAATGATAAAAAATACCAATAAATAACACAACAAAACAGCTATATAATTTCAAAAGCTTGGGAAAAGACATGTTTCTTTTCAGTGTTCTCTGAAAGACTTCCAAAGTTAAAGAAGATTGAATCATCAGAGGAAGGGCATTCCAAAGTTGCTACAGATAAAGAACAATTGCTCTACTTTTTTAGATGAGATTGTGGAATTGTCAGTAATTTATCATTACAGTGCAAAGATCTGCTGGATGTTTGAACATTTAATTATCTTTGATATTATCATGGATATGTTTGAACATTTAATAATAACCCATGAAAACTTACAGTAGTGCTTTGTAATGTATTCTGTAGTGAATATGTAACCAATGCAGGTTGATTAACACAGGAATAAGCCCGTTCTGTGATGATTTAAGATATGTGACAGTGTATTACATGTTATACAGTAAGGGATAAGATCAGGCGAAATTGGCATATGAGTGTAAATTTCATTCACGTTGTCAGTAACTGTGTTTCCATCCAAATTTCAAATTACAAAATGTTTAAATACTGTTAATAACAACAAATACAAATACAGCACTGTTTTCACCCCATGTGTTCTAGAACAAAAGTCAGCCCTTCATGGCAAACTACAAATTACTAAGAAGAAAAATGGAATTTGCTGAAACTGGTAAAACCACTCTGCCTCTTTTTTTTTTTTTCATGACTTGCGTCTCTAAGCAGACATGAAACACAATAATGAACAGTGTCTTGTTGTCTTCTATGCGGATGTCTGATGTTTGGGAATGCAGGAAGTTCATTATATCAAATCATTTTGATGACAGGGTTGGCTCAGAAACACTGATAAAACTGATTTGTTGGATTTACTAACATGTTTTTAAGGTTAGTAGTTACAAACAATGTATATGAGCTATAATATAAGCAAACAAATTAATTTGACATCACTACATTTAAATTCAGCGCATATAAATGGTTTGCAACCAGTTACCTTAAAAAATTGTAAATCGAAGTGAAGTTTATTTATAAACTAATTTCGAGAGGAGCACGCGCTTATGATTGATAGCAGCTGATCATCGTTAGCTAATGCACGATCCACCAATCGAAAGATTCCTAATCACTATAAATAACCAGAGTATCTTACCTTAGCCATCTTCGTCTTGAAGAATCCCCCCTTCCACCCCTACTCCTCCCCTTTCCTTGTCAGGGCAGCACAGAGGCCCAATGGTTAGCATCATTGCCTCACAGCAAGAATGTCACTGGCTCAGATCTTACCTAGCCAAGTCGGCATTTCTGTGTGGAGTTTGCATGTTCTCCCCGTGTTTGCGTGGGTTTTCCCCGGGCTCTCCGGTTTCCTCCCACAGACCAAAAAACATGTAACATAAATAAATTGACAAAACTAAATCGACATCATAGACAAGCTCAAATTCACATACACTCTCCATAGCTCTTTACAATCTACATCACCATTATCAAGCAGGGGGAGTTCTCGAGACCTACCTGAGCTCAGACTCCCCTCTCGCCCTGCAACGGGAGGGAGCCCCGGGCTCGAGGATCTCACGAGCTCAGGGCTCTCTCCCGGGACAGCATGCCAAAATACGCATTATAACCAATCTTCAGCAAGGGCGAATTCTTGAAAACTGTAAAACATCCAGGGTTCCACACAATTTCTCCTTGCTGTCTCAACACAAATCTATTAAGTTAACTTAATTGTTTTTATAAATTTAAGTTCCCACATAAATCCTAATTAATTGTGTTGATTTAGCTCATTATAAAAGAGTTGTTTTAAACATGCTGCAAAGGGCATCACGGTGGCGCAGTGGGTAGCTCTATGAACAATTGCCTCACAGCAAGAAGGTCGCTTGTTCGAGCCTTGGCTGGGTCAGTTGGCATTTCTGTGTGGAGTTTGCACGTTCTCCCCATGTTCACGTGGGTTTCCTCCGGGTGCTCCGGTTTCCCCCACAAGTCCAAAGACATGTGGTATAGGTGAACTGGGTAAGCTAAACTGTCCGTAGTGTATGTGTGTGAATGAGTGTGTATGGATGTTTCCCAGTGATGGGTTGCAGCTGGAAGGAGCGACCCCAGATTAATAAAAGGACTAAGTCGAAAAGAATAAATAAATGAACATGCTGAAAATAATTGATTTTTATTTTTTTTAAAGAGATTGCGTGCATTTAAATTAGTGCTTCCCACATATAGACTTTACTTAGGTGGGCTGCCTAGGTATGTTAACAGCCACATATATTTAATCAAAGGTTTTATTATTATTATTATTATTATTTTTTTAAAACTAATGTTATCATCCCTTTACAGTTTTTGTATGCACCCAAGATAACCAACCATCCACCTTCAATTAACCAGTGGAAAATCCTCTCTCGCCCTATTTCATACTGCTCATTGTGTGTGCGCAAGTATTGTCAAGACACTTTCTCAGACATTCTCAGAGAGGACGAAATGACATCTAAACTGGCTGCAAAATATATGTACATCATTTGAAATGGTCAATCAACTCATTTGCCTTTCATTAAAAAAAATTCAGTTTTTATTTATTTTTATATATCACATATTTTATACATATCTAAAATGCTTTGGCAATACTGTACTAAATGTCATGCCAATAAAGAAACGTGACTTTTCTGTGTGTGTGTGTGTGTGTGTGTGTGTGTGTGTGTGTGTGTGTGTGCGCGTGCGCGCGTGCACGTGTGCGTGTGTAAGAGAGAGAGATTAAAAAAAAGAGAAATAGTGGATTTTCTTTTTAAAAACTTTAGCCCATTGAAAAGAAACAGTGTATAACTGTGTCATAATAATTCAATTCATCTTTATTTATATAGCGCTTTTACAATGTAGATTGTTTCAATGCAGCTTCACATAGAAGATTATAGTAAATTGAAACAGTGTCAGTTCAGTTTTTAGTGTTTAAGTTCAGTTCAGTTTAGCTCAATTCAGTGTGGTTCAATAATCACTACTGAGAGTCCAAACACTGAGGAGCAAATCCTTCGATGTGCAGCTTGACAGATCCCGAACCTAAATAAAAGTATTGTTAAAAAAATCACAATATTTTTTGTGTCACATGTAGTTACCGATTTATGTGCTGTGAGTAAGGGATGTGTTTCAGTCGCACTACCACCGCAAGTCTGTTTCAAACTTGTGGGAAGCACTAGAAATCGATGTGCTTGTTAGTCCAGTTTAGTTAAAGTCACTTTTTTTTAATAAAGAAATTTATTCAATAAATTTGTTGCCATCACATTTTAATTGCATGTCATCTTATGAGCTGAGCATATTTAAATTTATGGTCTTTTCTATTCAGTGTCCCAAACTGTACTTATAAAATGCGTATAAAATCTTAGCTACTTTTGGCTACTTTTGTACTCCTGCTAATTTAAAACTCTTGAATTTGTGCTTGGTTCAACAGATACCGGTCTCCAAAATGGACCTGGACCGCACAAGAACTCGCAAGGTTTGCAATTTATATTTATTTTTTAGATCCATTCTTAAGCACTCCTGATAGTACTGATGCATCAGTGTGTAGTGTGTGCTGACCTTGTCTACAGAGGTGACAATAATGAGATGGTGACCCAGTTGCCAAAACTAAAGGCAAACATAAACACACCTCTGAAACTCTTGCATAATCCACATTCTTCTCTCGTCGAACATTAATTTGTTTCAGTGTGGGACAATAGTACAAGGTGAGTCACACAAGGCCTGTCAGGAACACTTTAGAATAAAAGGTCATAAATGAAGTTTTGTTTGCATAAAGGAAATGAAGTCATGATCTATGATATAAGTAAATGACATTGTTTTAGTGAGGCACAATATAACGGCAGCCTTATTGTTATTAAAGCTTATGTTTAATGCTATAATTTTACAGTGATAAGAAAAGAAGTTTTATTGTTTTCTGCAGTTTAGAATTTAAAATAAAATCAGTTGTTCACTATGTTATTTGAACAGTTCAAAAACCTCTAAGACCATGTTTACACTAATATGTTTTCATTTTAAAACGCATACATTTTGCTATAGTTATGCCTTCCGTCCACACTACCCCAGAGTTTTCAAGCTCTAAAAACGGAGCATTTTGGAAATGCTGAAGAGGCCGTTTTCATTTTAAAACGCTGCTGCTCCATGTCAATGTGGACATCTGAAAACGGAGGGCCTGGCTGCATCTGATTGAGGCTTTTTCTCAATATTAAGCAGGCTACACAAAGTTCAGTCTTGCATTTTTTCCTTGCAAGTTCAGACTTTGCAAGTTTGATATGGAAAACAAACTCCAGAGGACACGTCGAGTAAATCTTCAAAGGGAACAGGGTACTTTATAACCTCATTCACATCATCCTGGCTATGTTGTTTCAATATCTCAACAATAAAACAAATACATGATATAAGGAACTGCCTATTTTCATTTTGATATTAACAACTTAACTGACACTAAAAATGTTGAGGCGTCGTGTAGCTACATATTTATATAACCGTCATCTTTACTGTACGCATATTTATAACAAAACAGAGCCTATAACATAACTGCCTCCATTTACTTTCATAGAAAAATACAAAACATACCCTCTCTTTTGCTGAATATCAGTTTTAATAATCAATAATGGCTATTATAAAAGTATAACATACAATAAATTTACACAATATAGGAAATCAAGGCAAGCAATCGGTCAAATTTGCAGAATCCCTGTACATGGTTACATAAATTAATATATTAACTTATCTTTGTGCTCAGCCAAAACACTAACTGAGAACAGGTAATAGAATTAAAAGATCAAAGTCGGGGAATATGTCATAAGATGTAGACAACAAGATGAAATAAATATCATGTTTAACAAATACAGTGAGATTAGATCCAGTGGTAGATCTTTGATGAACTGTCTCAGATGCGCGTATACTCTGCAGTGCATGTCAAAGTGTGTGTGGTCACGTGTTGTGTGTTTTCAGAGGTGTAGTGTGGACGGAGAGCTGTTCAGAAACGCTAGGTAAAACACCAGTGTGGACGTAGATCATTTTCATTCTAAAACTCCATTTTAAATCTAAAACGTTTTAGTGTAAACGAGGCCTCAGTGCCATCTGAAATGTCCATAGAAGAGCATTATTCTCAGCCTCCTTTGTTAATGTTGATTTATTTCACTTTAAAGACCATGAAAAGATTATTATCTGCTATAAATGTGAAATTACTGAGCCTACACACAGGAGCCTGATTAAAATGCTCATTTTAGAGGAACATTTCAGATGGCATTCAGAGCATCTAAACTCTTCATTTGTCTTTTTATTTGTAATCTGGCAGAAAAGCACATTATACTCTCAAACCTTGTTATCAGGGGCGGACTTAACCAATAAGCGAGGTAAGCAGCCGTGTAGGGCCCCTGGGAATTAGAGGGCCCAGAAGAATGCCATGAAACCTATATTAATCATATGCTGTAGCGCTTTTACTAATTTTATATCATATGTTATAAACATATGTTTCAAAACTGGGCACCCCAATGAATAATGGAACATTCCTTACATAATGCACATGCAAATATTAAAATCTAATCACAAATATGGCTAATTAACTGTACGTTTGTGAACTTTTTTATTTGTGAATTTATTGTATTTCATTTTACAGATTACAGATTTTTAAAGATGTAAGGTTCCACTTAAAATATATTTTTAACTTGCAGTTTAATAAAAAAAAAAGAATTTGCAGAGAAAAAAAGTATCTATACAGAAAGAGAATGTTTTGAGTTTCAATGCTATTGCCTCATACTTGGAATTGCTTACAGCCCCCAAAAAGTCTGCCCCTGCTTGTTGTTAAAGTGTGAATGATAATCTCATTATTATCATAATTCAGTAAAAAAAAATAAACTATTCAATTTTAAATTGCAAAGTATTTATTTAAAGGAAAATTTCATACTGAATTTTAGAATATGCTTATTTAAATAAAGAAAAAGTATGGCTTGATCTTTAAAGTGCAGTTTATAGTGAAAGTCATTACAATTTTAGTTTGTTTTGTACATAGTTTTCATTCATTGCTAAATTATAGCTTTTTTTTTTGGGGGGGGGTATAATATGATTATTATTTTTAAAAATAATAATAACCAAGAAAATCTGTTGCAAACTGTTGGAGGAGTGAACATTTGGCTGTCAATGTACTGTGACGTTAGCAGTAATTCCATCATATGAAGTGCATTGACAATGATACGTCTACAGGTACTACATTAGTATTTTTTATGATGATGTGGTATCTATTTAATACATTTTTGCTGCTTCACAAACAGCAAACTATTATGTTTGATCAATGTTTTAAAAATGTGTCTGTCCTAATACATTATGCATGTGCAAATTAAACAGTGACCTTATTAAGATGTTTTCGAGTGCAGGCAGCTAGACATGGGATGTATAGTATTTGTTGTAGAGATGCAGGACTTTGTGTTCCTGTAATCCTGCTGAATACTTTAGTGGTGATGTGAGGGTAAACCCCTTCCATGTCACATTCACTTCAGCTCTGATTACATCTTGAGCACAAACACACACTCACACAACAGCCCTGAAAAACTTGTGACATTAAACCTGTCTCTGCTAACAAAAACAAACCATTATGAATTTATACTAGGTTTATTTCTGCAGTCAGAGGTGTAAAAACATATGGGGAAGTTTTGATGAAGAAACTTTGAAGTGGGAGGATGAGATATGAGTCTGTTAATGCTGCTTTTAGGATCTGAGAACTATAGTTATGTTTACGTATGCATCGGTAGAGTAAATTTGACAAAAGTAGGCTGTGCATTATTTCTTGAACCCTTTAGGTCTTTTGCTCAAAATATTACTAAGGAAATTACAGACAGTTGTGTTTGTTTTTGGATGAGAGTAGAGACTTGTTTCTTGAAACACTTTCAATCTATTTATGGAGATGTTGGTGACATATTTTTGCAGAATTTCTGACCTCAGACCCAACTAACTTCTGCAATTCTCCAGCTGTAAGTCTTGGACATATTTGGGCCACTCGAACCTTCTTTCTGACGGAGATAAAGACAGATGTACTCATTCATTACACTTAAAGTCTCATGAAGTGCTTTAAAATGTGCATTCTTTTATTCGAAATTTGAAGTAATCTCAACTGAAACATGAAGACAGGGCGGGACTTATAGTAGCCCCTCCCCTTTATTAAAAACAGCCAATAGAGCTTTGTTTTTATCACAACTCTGCTAGTGAGAGTGGCTGAGCTAAAGCGCATCAAATGGAAAGCGTCTTGATGATGTCTAGACTAGGGGTGCAACGATTAACCGGTTTCACTATTAACCGCGCTTTAATCCTTCACGGTTAATTAATCGTAAAGGCTTCTCAACACCGCATTTCTGCATGGAATAAAACTGCAGCAACTAAACAGTTATGCTAACTGTGCACTAATTTGTACACTGAGACTAATAACCATGCACACTAGATTAACTATGACTGAGGCTATTAACTAAGACAAGCTCATGCAAGTTCGTTATTTCCAATGGAGGGACGCGCATGCGAGGTGCATCCTTTTCAGATGCACCTCGATGAGATGACGGGGCTTTTGTGACCCCGGGAACTGCAAACGGCTGAAGTCTGAGGAAGAAGCAGTATATGAAAAGTACACAGGTTTGCAAACCAACTTAAAATTAGAACTATTGGCGCCGATAAGAGCGACCATGATGTGGTGAAGTTAATCCGCCAGCCGAGGTCAATCGATTAATTTCGGAGAGAGTGCTGAAAGACTCGGAGTGGATCAGCTGCTTAATGGCCTGAATCTCGATGTGTTTCAATCACTGCGTGTTCAGCGCAAATGTCCGCTAAATGTAAAATCTAACACTGTATACACTATCGCCAAAGAAGCTCGCCTTTACTAAGTTTAAAATGAAACTGCGGCTCATGACAAGGAACGGTATTGCGCCGGTGGTCATCGCGAGAATCCTGCTCTGCCTCGCTTATATATTGGGTCGGCTGACTCGCCTGCTTTATTCCACAAACTCAGAAAAATGAAGATCAGCTCATAACGAGAATGAGCATTTAAAATAACACAAACCCAAACCAAAACTTTTAAAGAGGTGCAGAAGTGAGACTTTTCTTCCTTTCTTATGTCCATTCTTTTTGTTTATTAAATTGACATATAAAACAATAGTGCAAAATAAATATTTCTTACTGCAATGCTTAATTTTTGTTCAATGCAAACCATAGATTTATTTTTCATAATGTAACAGTAGGACTTGTTATAGCAGATAACTCACATTTAAGCACATTCAAGGCAAAATGATAATGAGAAATGTAATTCTTTGTTAGTATTATTGTCATCATCGTCATCATTAATATTTTATAATTATTAGATTTTCCTTTTGGAATTATTGCACAAATATCAATAAGTCATCACATAATTAGATAGTTGTTTCCTGTTTTTTTTTTTTTTTACCTAATTGATGTTGTTTTCAAATACAATAAATCCGTTAATATACAATTTGCAGTGGTGCTCGTTCTTTTTTGGTGGGTGTTCCTACATTTTTTCTGGTGCTCCTACATTTTCCTAAGTTGGGAGCACCGGTGCTACCAGGTAAAAAAGTTCATTTCAAGCTCTGCATTAGACAAATACTGTTTTTTTTTTTTAATTGTTCTGTCTTTTTTTTACAGTGTAAAATTATTTATGTTTAAATGTCAAAAACATTCACTATTTTTAAGCACTAAGAGAGAAATAGACTATTGTTTGTTTTTAATATTATTATGTGCTGTATTAATTGGTTACTGAGCAGCAATAAATAACACTGTAAAATATAAGGAGTTTTCATCTTATTTTCTAAACTAGTGGTGTTTGAAATTAATGAATGCATAATAATCGTGATAATCATGAAACCGTGATTATTTCTCAGACTATAATCGTACAACCAAAATCTATAATTGTTGCATCCCTAGTCAAGACATGTCAGATACTAGAGAGCATTTGATTGGTCAAAATTTGACGAGAAATATGAGGTGATTTCAAAAAGAATCGATTACATCCTTAAGATATCCTTAAGACTATCATACTGATACTAACATCTAAAGAACTTTATTTTAATTTCAGGGGACCTTTAAGGCCAATTTATGCCGCTGTAGGTTGCAGAGTCGTATATCCTTTGCCAAATACCGTGATGTGGAACCTCTTAAAAATGTTACACGACACAATTGCGCAAGAGCTGTGATTGATTGGCTTGATAATGGTGACAAATGTATGGGCAGCTCCAGAGCATACTCCAGAGCAGAGGTATGAACCTACACTGGTCTCATGGTTTGGTTCGGTTACCATTATCATGCCTTCGATTCAATTCGATATCTCGGTGTATCACGGTGCATTGACGATGCTTTCCATACACAGTTTTATATTTTCTTCAAAGCACTGCAATTTTTGTATTAAAGTGTATAAATAAATTTATATTTATATACTATTTGTAATACAATTTTGTCCTTTAGTACAGTCAGATATATAAACTGTACCTTTAAGAACTCAAGTACATGCACAGAATAACATGAGCATTTATAGCAAATAAACAAATATAGATATCCTGCTCGCTTTCTGAGCCTTGTCTAGCCAGTTCTTTCTTACACCCCTTTGATTGGTCACATGCTCAACAGAAAGAGCTGCAATTGGCTCTAACGCTCTGGTGCTGTTCACTGACCAGTGACACTGATAAACGGCAATGGTGATTACAGCTGATCCATGATAGATGCGGTTGAGAAACTCACTCTGCAGACATGCACTCGTGTCTGTATCCTGAAGTAACGCTGTAACAGCCAAGAGGAGAGGAAAAGTCACACCAGCAGGTCAAATGGGCCACAGTGTGTAAAAGAGAAATGGAGTTTACTTACATTCTCTCAATTGCTGTGAAATGGGGGCTTCTGCTGTAAGTATCAGTGAAAGACTCTCCAGCAAACACACACGCAGTGAAATTGTGCACAGTTTCTGCATTTTTAAGTAGTTGGAGCATTGTAAATACTCGCGCTCACCTCCCTCGCCATAGTAAGCTACTGCGACATAGCACATATCAGATTAATGACTTCAGTACATAATAACCAGTTATGATTTTTACTGAACCGATACCGAATTGTCCGCGTCTGCATCGCAGTGCCATGAAGAAACAATTAATGTGGACACCCCTACTCCAGAGCATACTTTATGCATTCAAAATGCATACTTTAGTTTTATGTTTACTTTATAACTAACAACACCAGCAAATAATCTCACAGTGTAACATGGAAACCTGACTGCTGACTAATGTTTCAGAAGTTTTATTGCAGAGCAGCACGGACAGAATGCAGAAGTATAAATGCTCACAATGGTATCACTTAAGGCTGATTTATACTTCTGTGTCAAGCGCACGAGTATGCTCCATCTCAATGATTCGTATCACAAGCTCCGTGATTGGTCAGCTTGGTAGCTGTGCAGAGTGTGGGCAGTGCTGAGTGTCGCAAGCCTGATGGAGTGAGTGTTTACAAGTATCTAGTCCCATTGAGGAGCTCCATATGGAAACTTTTGTTTTATGTTTACCTTATGATAAAAATTGTTGCACATCTCTGAATTAACAAGTTTTAGCTACTTGCACATTATGGTAACTTGAACAGGAGGAACCTAAATACCCACTGCCAGCTAGTTTTTTGGAAGTATTATTGCAGAGCAACACAAACTGCTGGCAGAAGTATAAATGCATGACTAGGCAGGCTCCGTGGGTCATGCCGATTACTTAATGCAGAACTATAAACCTGCCTTTACATGCAAGGTTTGCTTTGTGGGGAATGAAGTGTATTTTATTATTTAATGCCCTAAAGGTGGAAATGGGAATTTTTAACAATTTATTTAACAGTTTTTTTCAGTCACCTTCCATTTTGCAAAGCTCAAAAACATTTAGCCATAAATCACAGCTATTCTAGGGTTTTACCCAGTGTGATGAATGACTATGAGCTATTCACTATGAGCCTTGGTCTTTCCTCATATTTATAGACCTGTGAAACAGGAGACCATGAATCAACAGTTTTTTTGTCACCTATAAAAATTGGTAACACTTTATAGTAATGGTCCATTAGTTAATGTTAAAGCATTTACTTTTTTTTTTTTACAATTTACTATACTAATGTACATAATGTACATACTGTACTAAATACTAACAAACAATTAATAATACATTTATTATAGTATATATTTAACTTAGTTATTGATGGTTAATGTTGTTTAAGTTACATTCATGTTAACTTATGGTGCATTAACTAATATTATTAAGAACAACTTTGGATTTTAGTTAAAGTGCACCTAGTGTACCCTTTTTCCAGATTTAATATGTCACTTTTGTGCCTCCAGAATGTGTCTGTAAAGTTTCAGCTCACAACACCTATTAGATTATTTATTATACATTTCAGAAGTTTGTCATTTTTAGCTCTGAGCATCTTGTAGCTGTTTTTGTGGACTGTGCCATTTAATGCTAGTCCTCCCCACCCACTCTTCCTACGTGCCTGTCTGCGTGCCTCAATCTCCGCCTCCGGCTGTGTTAGATAACAAACAGACATGAAGGAAGCAGATCTCATGTAATGTTTGTGAGAAATACTACAGTAAGAACTTTCCCAATGATTATTTGATGTATTTGTTGTGGAGTTGCAACGATGAGTCACACACAATGTCGTTACAAAGTTCACGCACACACACCGATACACACACACAGGCAAATGTGACAGGATACAGGTTAATATCCACTGCTGTATGGATATCCGTTATGTTAATGTACAAAATAAACCTGATTTAATATTCACAAACCAAGATTGAAGCGTCTTCTTTTATAATTGTACTGACTCGCGGCTGTGGTGATGAAGTAAAGCTGAAGTATATCGATGTAATTCAATACACACATGCACTGTTTTAAAAGCATTTTAAACTTGTAAAACTCATTATTGATCACATTTGATGATGATTGATGATCCTAGCGAACTGAACAGATCCTTTATTCAGGGTTGCTTTGCGCACGTCCTGTCTTGTTGATATAATTATACACATTACTACGAAGACATGTTAATACGCAGCTGTCAATCAATTTGGTGGGCAGGGAAACCGCACTCCTATGTCAAGTTGCAGTCGGTCTCAAAATGGAAGGGATTTGGATCCTATTTTAACGTCAGGAAAAAAAAAAGACTTATTGACTTTATATCACCCCAATATGACTGTGGACACACTATACCTACATACAGTTCTGTCCAAAGTGCTTAAAAAATTATTTTCATCATAGTTTCCCTTTAATATTGAACAGTAATTAATAAATGTTTTACAACATTATTCATACTTAATCATAGTAAATACATTAACTAGCATTAACTAATGGAGCATTATTCTAGAATTTCCAAAAAAAAGTAAATATTAATGGATGTAAACTATATATATTTTGCTCATACTGTATTTATTACTAGTGGTGACACTTGTGGCAGTAATTGTGATACACACAAACAGGTTTTGGTTTTGTTAATTGTGAGGACATTCCATAGCTTTCCATAGTTTTTATACTGCAAAACTGTTATTATATTATATTATATTATATTATATTATATTATATTATATTATA
>CAIGQZ010001197.1:2153287-2164194 GCA_903798205.1 Danio tinwini
TATTATATTATATTATATTATATTATATTATATTATATTATATTATATTATTAGAACAACTATATATTATACATTTGTTGTGCCTTCTATTATTGTCTATTATCAGCATTTTATAAAAATATATATAATTTTATTTCAATTTAATTATATATAAAACTAAAACTAATCATTCAATTATTCATTTTCTTTTCGGCTTAGTCCCTTTATTAATCCGGGGTCGCCACAGCGGAATGAACTGCCAACCTATCCAGCACGTTTTACGCAGCGGATGCCCTTTTAGCTGCAACCCATATCTGGGAAACATCCATACACACTCATTCACACTCATACACTACGGCCAATTTAGCCTACCCAATTTACCTGTACTGCATGTCTTTGGACTTTGGGGGAAACCGGAGCACCCGGAGGAAGCCCACACGAACACAGGGAGAACATGCAAACTCCACACACAAACGCTAACTAATCCAGCCGAGGCTCGAACCAGCGACCTTCTTGCTGTGAGGTGACAGCACTACCTACTGCACTACTGTGTCGCCCAAACTAAAATTATATTGTACATAATTTTATTTATTTATTTTAAACACACAGATTCAGTGAGAACTACAGGTCAACAGGGATATTGCAAAAGACCAGCTTCTGCTTTAAACTGGACTGACTGAATATCTACTATTAAATATCTACTATTCAAAGACAAATGTAACAGTACAGTAAAACACCCTAAATCTATTGAAATGCGTTGATTTGATGGCGGTTGAGTCTGCAGCTGGATTTTATTGGGAGATTGCTGACAAGAACAGTGAACAGCTCCGCCAGAGCGCGTCTGAAGCTCATATGCAAGTTTTTACATTCTATGGCAGAAACACCATTGAGCCTCGCTAGATTCTCCTGTATGGGCGCACGTCCATTATAAAACACTCACAGGACATTAATTTGCACAACTATGTGGATATATTAAATAGTTCACACAATAATACACAAAGAGACACTTTTACTTCACGCATAGTTTGTAAGTGAACAGACTTACGTGTACTAGTTGCAGACGCAATCATGAGGATGTTTTTGCACAGAGTTTGAAGTAATTAATCAGAGAACAGGAGAAAGTGCATTACTTTGATCATTTTAATATAGCATATTTAATGCAATCCAAAAATGATTGTACAATATTGAGAGTTAATTTCAATCTCGCGAACCACCTGCAGGATTGCTGAGGCCCACCGGTTGAGAATCCCTGATTTAGAAGACTTTTGGAAATTGGGGACATCAACAATGTCCTCATAATTCACCATCTCCATCTGATACCAGTGTCATACCGATGTCATTACCCACATTTATCACATGTCAAAAACACACGCACAACATAAGCGGAGGTCTATATACAGTATGTTCTTCTGTGCTTGAAGGAGACTGTCTTTGGATTGAGTAGTCATTAATTTGCACTTATATGGTTAGATCAACAGGTTTTCTTCTTCTCTCAGCTGGCGTCATATCACTGTGGTCTGGCTGACTTCCTTTAAACTTTGTTTCTAGTTTTGTTCCTTTTCATCTTGTTGAATGATCGTCTGTCATCCTGTCAAGTCAGATACTTTTAGAGAAAGATAATGGAAACATTGTTACTCAACCAGTCTCCAGCAGACTCTAGTAGTGTTGATGCAGTAAATCATGTCATGTTGACATCAGTGTGAGGTGAAGACGGTATACTCTAATAATCCTCGTTCTTGTTCAAGAGCCACTTTACATCATTTACAGAAGATGTTTTGTATGTCTGCTATTATTTGTTGCTTTCTACATACATCTACAGGGGTGCATTTCCGAAAAGCATCATTAGCCAACTAAGATCACAAGTTTTGTCGTTAGAGACATAGTTTGTTGATTTGGTGCTTTCCAAATCCAAAATTTGCAAACTGTGTTGCAGACTTGTACGCTTGCAACTACACCTAGAACTGTAGTTAGAACCATAGTTCCTGGTTGTGTTCTCTTTCCTATTATCCCCCCTCTTCCCTATACCTTTCAAACGTTCCAACATTTAAATTTGAAATGATAAAAAAAAAACAATAAAGTCATCACTCTTAAGTGTAATTTGCTTTGAAAGTATTTTTTACAGTTAAGTTTTAGCGATCTTCATATTGACAATTGCACTCCATTAGCAGTGCACTTTGAAATCATATATGCAATTTTGAACACAGTCATGGCTCACGACGAAAGCTATAGGTGACCTATTATTTAAAAGCAGAATTTATGTCTCCAAAGCTTGTGAAAACTAAAATATATAGCATACATTAATGGTTTTAATTTAGTTTATTCATTCATTTTTTTTGGCTTTATACCCTTTATTAATTTGAGCTCGTCACAGAGGAATGAACCGCCAACTTATCCCACATATGTTTTACGCAGCGGATGCCCTTCCAGGGAAACATCCACACTCATACACTCATACACTACAGTTAATTTTTGCATACCCAATTCACCTGTACCACATGTCTTTGGACTGGGAAACCGGAGCACTAGGAGGAAACCCACGTGAACACGGGGAGCACATGCAAACTTCACACAGAAATGCCAACTGGCCCAGCAATTTACTTTAGATTCTAATCAGTAAAGTTTGTTTTTGATCAATATTAAGTTAAATTTTATTCACAATAATCTGATTACATAAGATTCTGTTTTACTTTATTTGATTATATTTGATTTTGTGCAATTCAAATTTCTAATAGTTTTCAATTCTATTTTGAATATCCAGTCAGTATTTAAAAAGTATTACGCTAAATATGCTAATCAAAGCTATATCCTAATCAAAATATTAAAGGGACAATAAAAATGTACTCACCATTTACTATTCCTTAAGTGGTTTTAAACATTTTGTTGAACACAAAAGAAGATATTTTGAAGAAAGCTGAAAACCTGTTGCTGTTTCATCTTTAATATTTCTTCTTTTGTGTTCAACAAAAGAAAGCAAGTCAAACAGGTTTGCAACAAACAGAGGATAAGTAAATCATGACAGAATTTTCTTTTTTGGTAATAGTTTTCTGTAAACTTTTTCTTTAACCCAGGCTTTGCAAAAGTATTGTATAAGTCTTGAAATCTGACTACCCTAGATTAATATCAAAACTAATACAGAGTAAAATGTATACTCCATAACAGAATGAGTATAACAGAATGAAACATCAATCAAGATAATCCAAATGTTAACCAAGTGGTTTACAAATTAAGTTGAACATTACTAAATTGAATTTGTTTGTTTAAATTCAACCAATTTTTTGATTGCAATAATTTTGCAGAATTTTTTTTTTCAGTGTGTTAAGAATCACCACAAGTCAACAATTTCATTTATTAAGACACCTGGTTCATTTTGATTTGAGTACAATCTACTCTATTACTCCAGTTGTGTTCAGCATTTATCCTGTGTATTGCGAAACCATCAGTGTCAGCGATGCGTCATGTACTGTGTGTAGTTTGTAATTTCTCCAGCTTAGGGCAGATGGCAAACTCTCCAGATCTGAAGCTCGCGGCAGATGAAGCTGCTCTGCATTCCTGTTCAATTTGTTCCATTAAATGAAGAGCCAGCTTACTGATTAATAAACCATAACGTAACTGCAGACATTACCTCAACACTCTTCGGTGTGCACGCTTTCTATTTTAAGCAACTTGCATCACACTCTAAGAATAGCCCACATGCAAACTCCTACAAGGACGTCCTCATCACTCTTGCTGGTCTTCATACCTGCAGGTGTGTTTGAGGAAGGGCAGAAAGAGAGGTGTATCATTCTTTCGTGTACTGAATCAAGTGTGCAGGCTGTTGTGTAGTGCACCGCTGAGAGTTTGACATTTACGCATGACTTGGTGTTTCTAAGCTGAGCGTGAAATGCACAGCAGATATTGACTGAAGCCACTTCTTCAGAGAGCTGAGAAGTTAAAGATGCCGCTGGGTCAGAGGGGATACAGTGGATCTTTAAGTTCATTTCGGATCATTTTATTGGGAAGACTTGGGAAGAAGAATGAGTTGCGCCTCTTTTATGTGCATTTATTTGCATACTATGCACAAAAAAATTATTCAAAAATGATTCCTTGGATTTACTTTTTTTTTTTTACCTGAAGTGGTTGTAAACCATTTATTTGGGCTGAATTTAAACAAACAAATAAGTTGAACATTTCAAATTTTAAATTCAACACATTCATTATTTCATTCATTTTCTTTTCTGCTTAGTCACTTTATTAATCAGGGGTCCCCACAGCGGTTTCAATTTCCAACTTATCCAGCATGTGTTTTGAGCAGCAGATGCCCTTCCAGCCACAACCCAGCACTGGGAAACACCCACACACTCTTGCATTCACACCCACCCACACATACACTACGGCTAATTTAGTTTGTTCAATTCACCTATAGTGCATGTCTTTGAACTGTGGCGGAAACTGGAGCTCCCGAAGGACACCCACACGAAGAGAACATGCAAACTCCACACAGAAACGCCAACCAACCCAGCCGGGGCTGGAACCAGCTACCTTATTGCTGTGAGGCGGTTGTGCTACCCACTGTGCCACTGCACTACCCACTTTGCCCCTAAATTCAACACATATACATCGTTTGCAATAATTTTCAGTGTGTTATGTCCATGTTGTTGTAGGAATTATGCAAAAACAAAGGAAATATGCAGATGATATATTTTTTTCTTTTTTCTTTGGAATAAATTATTAATTATAATTGTTTGTACCTATTATGCTATTTGGTTTTAAAGTATTACATTTAAAGGATTTATATATACAATATTATTGTGCAAATTCTATGTATTCTATTTATAACAATTTTATTGTGCAAAATATAGTGTAGTGCAGCAAGTTCTCCTTAGTTAACATTTGTTAATACATAAAAAATGAGCGTTTGTAGCAAAAAAAAAGTTTAAACATTTTATTTTTGAACTTTCTTTTTGCTATTTTGAATATAATCGAAAAGTGTATTTAATCAAAAGAATTCAAAAACTTTATATACATTTTTTATAATCATTTTAAATTAAATATACCTTTTTTCTGCAATAGTTTTTTTTTCATATGTTTTTTGAAAGGATTTTATGATTTAATACAGACTTGTTAGATTAATTGTGCCACCTTTTGATTTTATTCAACATTTGTCAAAGTTTTGTAGCATTCTATGTTCAATAGTTCCTTTTTCTGTATGCATTTTCTGCATAAAGCCCTATTAATGTGAACAAATAGCTTTTAATTTTAGTAATGCATAAATATAAATGTAGAAATTAATTAAAACTATTATATATATATATATATATATATATATATATATATACATGAGCTATACTAGTTATACTGAATAACTATTCCTGGATTGTGGTTTTCTGAAGAAGTTTGTGTTAAAACGCAGCATACAAAAGTGGAACAACTGTTTAGTGAATTCCCCCTCACTGTTTTAAGATCAATAGCGTCAGAGGTTGTTTTGCAGTAGATGAAGCACTTTACTGTGGCAATATTAAAATAGAAATGAGGTCAGATTGAAAAAAGTGTGTGTGTTGTGAACCTTTTGTGAACCTCGTCTAATGGTGGAGGACCAGCTGCGGAGTGAGACTTGTGCTGGTGTCAAAATCAAAGATGGGCCCAGACTCCATCTGCCTGTGCCCCACAATGCCCTGCTGTCTCCCCTGGGATGCTATAAAACCTTTCTAATACCCCACTAACATTGACCAGTTCTTACTGCTGGATATCTGGGTTCAGCTCCAGTTTGTAATAACGTTGTTAGCATAGGCTATTTAATGAAATTGTTGGGACACAAATGAAATAAAAAAATCATATGACTCATATAATTGCCAATTAAAATATATTAAAGTTTTCTGCTTTAAGCAGTAAATATAAAAAGGGACTGCTGGCCTTAGAAAATGACTTGTTAAGATCAACTTGAGTATTATTTAAATGATGCTAAGAACTTGTGAACTATGATTTCAGTCTGTTATTTACTAAAAACTATTATAGTTCAAAAGACTGAAGTGAATAAATCATATGAATAAAATCAAACATAAAATTGCTTCTTTTATTAAGCAAGGAGTTACTGAACAAATTGTGGTGCTGTTTTTAAATGTATTAAGTTACAATTACAATTTTAAAATATAAAAGAACTGAACTGATGTTTTCATATATGTTTATTTAGTGCTATAACTAGTAGTAAGCTAAGAATTAATGACGTTTATTCGCACTCCACGAATATTTGTGTTTGAATTCCCTGATAAATTGGATGGAAATATGAAAGGTGAGTCTTTGTTTCTTATCAAAGTTAAAAACACTAAGCTTCTTTGTTATTGTTGATAGAAAGTAGTATATAATATCTAGTAAAATTACATCCACACATAGACCGAAAAAAAATTAACTTCTAATTTAACAGTCAATCTAAATGTAATTATATTGAAGATGAAACTAGAAGTTTCAATTTAAGTTAATGCACATGTAATGGGTAAAAAAATACAAGGTTTTTTTAATTCTACATTTACTCAAAGGCAAACATGTTCCAAATCCAAACCAACTTTAAAAGTGGCTTCTTTTCAGAGATCTGTGGGTAGATGAAGCGAATAAATTGGCACATGCAGGCACCTGAGATTAACAAGAGCTCTCGTCTCCTTCTTACTCTCTCTCCTCCCCATTACAGCAGAGGTGAATGACCTTCCACTCAACCTGTAATTACAAGACATGCTTAATTGGCCCCATTAGGCACCCTTGATATGCTAATGTATAACATACTCATTTGCATGATTGCTCCCCATTTCGCTTTCGATGATGGTTGAGTTTGTGCACTATTTTAGCGTTTCAAAAGCTGCCGCTGGTTTTTCTATTCTTACTTTTCGTTCCTCATATGACCCGGTTATGAATTCAGGAGATATGTTCTGCGCAGAAAACCTCATTGTGTACTTCTAAGTAGGATTGAGGCTTTAATATGACATACTGTACTAAAAGTTTCTTGTTAATTGTCAGGTAAATGATAGCCCTGTTAGTTTTGGTTGGAAAATGCAGAGTTGAACCTAAACCTTAAAAATGAAAATCAATGGGACCAAATCTTTAAAGGGGTTTTTCAACTGAGAAATTTAATTGACATTTTGACATAAAAGTCATTATAGACATTTTGACATAAAAGTCATTATACTATAAAAACATCTTGTAAGTTTTTACTTTTACATTTAGTCATTTAGCAGATGCTTTTATCCAAAACGACTTACAGTTGATGAGGCATTGAGCAATTCAACAAGAAGAGGCAATACATCCAAGAAGTGTAAATTATTCAAAGTAACTGTTAGAGAATTAGGTGCTTGAGTAGGAGGGAGCATTTTGCTACAGAGAGAGAAGAGTGTTTCTACAGGTGGTTTGTCAATCCCACTCACCTGTGTGTAGCACACCTCATAAATGCAGTGTTTTTTGTAAGAACGTGTCTGGTGCAAATGTGTAAAACTGGTGCTGGTGCAAGTCTCGGTAAAAGTGTCAGAGAGATGAAAATGGGTTTTTGTACAGGTGGTTTGTCAAGCCCACTCACCTGTGTAAGGCAGGTGGGGAAGAGAAAAGTGGGTCTTGGTTTTGTTGACCGGGGCTCAGGTGATCACGGAAGAGATGTTTTTTTTTTTTAGTTGATGTTTAAATGATACCAGTGAATCAGCAGTCCGTGTGGGAATGGATCATTTTATCAGCATGTAACATTGAATGAAAAGGTTTTGGAAAGTGACTTCTGAACTTAAACCTGTGCTGTTAGTCTAAAAACCACCTTATATTGAAGTCAGTCCGGCTAACTGAATGAAAAGTAACAGTGTGACTGAACTATGCCGATATGCAGAAGGAGATCAATGCACACATCTTTATGCTACACTTTTACAACAAGTCTCATGGACAAGAAAGACTTTTATCTGAAACGTATAATAGACAGCGCCCTCTAGTGGATTTGTAACCTGAAATGTGCAATGAAACGTATCCGGAACAACATATTTTTACTTTTTGCAAAATGTAAGGTTGAGGCACGTATTTCCAATGAGCATGGCTTTGACAGTGCTGTGCTGACTGTATTTGATTAACAGTAATTACACAAATGTGAGAAACTGTTATCTTACATGGCCACTATTCCCACTGGTCTGTTATTAGAGGCTAGTAAGCTATTTTTGACACAGCTGTTCTGTAAAACTATTCACCCTATCCTACTCTCCCAAAATAAGTCCATCTCCCATTTAATGCAAATAAAATGTGATTGCTTGTTTCTGGCCATGTGTTTTTTCCTGTTTAATGCAATGTTCTCTTTTACTTCCATTCTTTTCCTCTGAGTGATCTGTGAGTTTTCTATCTAAAGAGGAGCACACAAGTTCTGTTTTGGAAATATGTGAGGGTTGTGTATCTGTGTCCAGCTTGGGAAAAAACCCTGATTGGATCTCAAAAGGAAACAGTGGGTTGGTTTGTGTTACCACACGTTTAAAGGGTCCTGCAGCCCTGTGAACATCCACTGTCTTTCAGTTGTTTTGAATGACATTGTGGTATTCAAATAAGCGACGTAAATGGAAAAGTGTTCCAAACATTCTGTTTGTGGAGTTTGATTTGCTGGAGCTGATTGTTTGAGGGATACATCATTTGCACTTGGCTCAAAATAGATGACCCTTTTGTGAAGAACCTGTGAGCCTAGTTTGAAATAGATTTGGTTGGTCATTTCAGTTGTAGATGAACATGTGAGGCAAGGTTTACTAGTATTGCACATGGTTAGTAACCTAAACAAAAAACCTAAACACTTAAAATATGATTTGGAAAATGATGCCTGAAATTGTGAAGCCTGAAAATGGCTATGCTTCCATCCAAACATGCAAACTAGATTTATGACAATCAGAATGTTTTAGCAGACAAAACTCTATAGCAACAGAAAAGCATGTTTTCTGTAGACATGGGCTGGTATAAGATTCTGACGATATGATAACCTTGGATAAAAATATCACAGCTTCACGGTATCACATTACTGTGATTACTGCTCTAAAATAGGTTATTTTTAAATGTCTCTGTAAAAAGCAACCTTTTTCCCCATTGAACACAGTATATTTTATTTTATTAAACATTACTTTTTTTTTGGAACAGTACCTTTTGATGTGGATTGACCTTTTCTGCTGGAGATACTGTTGCACTAAAAAAAACTAATAAAATAGTTGTAAAAAAAACAAACAGGTAAAACAAAACTTACATATCCCATAGGAACGGTATAACACAAAATTTGACGTTTTTAAAACCGCAACTTTTCCAAACTACGGTAAACCTTGAAACTGGTTATCATCTCATGCCTAGTTCTATGTAGTATGGGTGTGAGTGGTATGAATGGAATTTGGATGCCATGTTGTCATCATTGAATGATAACTAACCTGCATCATCTTCACTTCCATTCATAAATCCTCCCCTGCGGCCTCATGGGACTGTAACCTGTCCAAGGCTCTAATAACAAATCTGAACATATTGGAACCCATTTAACTTCTTGACAATTGCCTACCTCACTCAGTATATGTGTGATAAGGCTGTGCATAAAGTCTCTCAAACTGCTCTGTTTTGGTGAAGCTGCTAACGCGAAATGCATGCCAGTACGGATGTTTTGATCTCATCAGGACAGTAAAGTTGGCAATCATTCAGCCTGTGTAGTCATTAATGTGCATTTGTTTGTTTTGCAGATGATGAAGAGGCACTTTCCTCCATAATGAAGGACTTGGCAGCTTTACGCTTCTGCTACCACATCAAGAGCAACAACAGCAACAAGCCCAAGAGCAGAAGCCCGTCCTACAGACAGGTGATTATTACCCACAATTCAACAGTCAGCAACAGCTAGCAGTGTGTAGAGCTTAGGCAGGGGCCCTGGATAAAATTATCACAGTATTGTGATTACTGCTCTAAAATATGGTCTTTTTAAATGTTTTGGTTAAAAAAAACATTAAACACCATGTATTTTAGTTAAGGAAACATTTCCAATATTTTGGATTAGTAAACCAACCAGGCTAAATAATTCAAACAAATACACAATTTAAATAAAACACTGATTTCTTTACAACGTTAAAAGGCATCTTTGGATATTTTTCTTTTCTCTGGATATACTGTATTCCACTGCACTGTCCAGGTCTATAGCATGCTTGAGATTTGTTTTCAAATGTTTGCTGAATTGTAGCGTGACCGGTACATTTTGATGTGGAGGCTCCTTTTCTGCTAGGATAATGTTGCCCTAAAAAACTAAATAAAAAACAAACTTGCATATACCATAGGAACGGTGTAGCTGAAAATGTCTGCAGTTTTGAAACCTTGATTTTTCCAAGCCGGAACATTTTTTTGAAAATGGTTACTGTCCTATTATAGTTGTGCTGTTTTCAAAAGCAAGAGGATTTTCTAAATGACTAGTCGGCTGATTGGCCTTAAGGAAAGAAATTTGACTGAATTTAGCCAGATCTATTCTATTTAGGAACTATTCTGATTTGAACAAGAGTGATCTAATCATGCATGAGAATCATACAAGGAACGGGCATTTTTAATAATAATAATTTAATTTTTAATAATAATAATATAATATAATATTATATAGGGGCGTCATGGGGGCGCAGTGGGTAGCATGATCGCCTCACAGCAAGAAGGTCACTGGTTTGAGCCCCGGCTGGGTCAGTTGGCATTTCTGTGTGGAGTTTGCATGTCCTGCTCCGGTTTCCCCCACAGTCCAAAGACAGCTAAATTGGCCGTAGTGTATGTGTGTGAATGCAAGAGTGTAGGTGTTTCCCAGTGTTGGGTTGCGACTGGAAGGGCATTCGCTGCATAAAACATATGGTGGATAAGTTAGTGGTTTATTCTGCTCTGGCGACCCCTGATTAATAAAGGGACTAAGCTGAATATAATATAATATAATATAATATAATATAATATAATATAATATAATATAATATAAT
>CAIGQZ010001197.1:2166598-2179237 GCA_903798205.1 Danio tinwini
TGGAAGAGTACAGTTCTTGAAGTGTAGGAAGGGTAGTGCCAGTGATTTTGTTCATGATGGTGAGTGGGGGGAGTGCAGGGGGGTTTCGCCTAAAGTCCACTATCATCTCCACTGTTTTGAGCGTGTTCAGCTCCAGGTTGTTGTATCTGCACCATAAAGCCAGCCGATCCACCTCCTGTCTGTATGCAGACTCGTCACCGTTCCGGATGAGGCCGATAACAGTAGTGTCATCCGCAAACTTCAAGAGCTTAATGGAGGGGTCTTTTGCGGTGCAGTCGTTTGTGTACAGGGAGAAGAGCAGTGGGGAGAGAACACATCCCTGGGGTGCACCAGTGCTGATGGTGCGGCTGTCGGATGTGATTTTGCCCATTCTAACTAGCTGTTGTCTATCTGTCAAAAAGCTGGTGATCCATTGACAGACAGCTGGGTCAGTTTGTTCTCGAGCAGTGATGGGACGATGGTGTTAAAGGCAGCTGTTAGTGACAAGACTTTTGTCTAAGCAAAGTCAGACATTACTGTCCTAATGAAATCATTAAAAATCAAGGCATAATCATATTTTGTTTTGTTAAAATATGCTTTGCCTTTCATATAATTCACTTCTGAAACCAAATGATCAACTAGAAGTCAAGTTATTGTTTGTTGTTTCTAAAACTTGGATAAGAAACAATACTTTTTTCAGGTGGTGTATACTTTTGAGTGAGTATTTAACAAGACGAGTATACAAGCTTTGGGATGAAATGCTTTCTCATTAACGGAACATTATTTTCTCAAGATTTAACAAACAAAAAGTCTATTATTTGAAACAAATGCAGTTGTTTCGATAAAAGCTTAAGCTACTAAATGTAGACAATGTCACTAGATGATTGATAGTGCATGCATCTTGTCACATCATCGGAAACTGCATTTGTTTCAAACAAAAGAGATTTGTTTTGTTTAAATTTGGCAAAATGTTTATACACTTTTGCACTTATACACAATTGCATTTACATACATTTACATGATGTCCAAAGTGACTTACAATTGAGGATACATTCAACAAGTAGAGGCAATACACACAAAAAGTGTCACAAAGGAACTGTTTGTGTTCAGAAAAATTAAGTGCTTTTTGTAGAGAGAAAAAAGTTTGTACGGGTGGTTTGTCAAACCCACTCACCTGTGTGAAGCACACTTCATAAACGCAGTGTTTTTTATATTTTTTTAGAGATATGGTGTGATTGTAAGAAAGTGTCTGGTGCAAAACTGGTGCTAGTGTCGGGTAAAGTGTCAGAGATGAAAGAGTTTGTTTTCTACAGGTGGTTCGTCAAGCCCACTCACTATTGGATCTGTGTTATTTATAATGAGTTCCATTATAATTTGTGTTTGATTTATGTATGTACACTTTTCAGATTTTCATGTTGTTTATTTTTGTTAGAATTTGTAAAAAATAATTGACTTGCTACCAATTTAAATATGACTTTTTTTTTGCTCCCAATACAATTTAATAATAGATGCTTGTTATTGAATACTCAAATAATACTATATATTTTGAGTTGTATATAATAACTGTGTATATAGAGTTTTGTAATTATAGCTACTTGTATTTTTTTTATTGTTACTTTAATACAGGTGACATTTAAAGGATTATACAGTACAATGTATTAGTTGTTTATAATGAATACCATTATAGTTAGTTTTATTTAAAAGTCTGTGCATAGTTTTTCAGTCTACTTTTATAACTACTTTTTTGTTGTGCAGTGTAGATGTCTGCAACATCTTTTCGAAAACATATAGTGGAAACGGCAGTAAGATTGGATTTGCTTTTTAAAATGCCCTGTTAAAGCAAAAATGCACTAGTTTTAGCATAGCCTCAATCTGAAATCGAAAAGGCTTTGTTTACAGGAAGAAAGTGAATTAACATTCATCTCAGTCAGTAACACAAAGCCTCTTTGCATGCTGGGAGAAGTCACACTTTTGCTCTTAAAGATGCTAAGTTGTGCTGCTCTGCTGTCTGTGTGAAAGTGTCTTTGTTGCAGGAAGTCGGTGTCACGTCACTGGCAGCTTTAGAGGTGCCGCTTTCACAGCTTTAATTGACCGCTGGGACACTAAATCTTTATTTTCAGTCCTCTTCTGTTCTGTTGTGGGTTTACAGAGAGATCAGACTTAATGGGGAGGTGATGGACCACTGTTAAATAAAAAATCAAGCAGGTCAGCTTTAGGAAACAGTCAGACAAAAATGTTTTGCATTATTATACAACTTGTTTTACTGAAGGGATGTAATTTAGCAAAATGTAGTTTATGGTTATTAAATATTAACATGGTTATAAAAACAGTGCCTATGTACTTAGAAGGTTGCTTTTGAGTTGTAAACATTAAACCAAATTATAAAAATTACCTTTTCTTTTTTACATAACCCAAAATATCTTTTTTAATGTTGCTGTCCTGCAATGTTTTGGGAACAATATTTATATATTATTTATACTTTTTAGATAAATAATAAAATAAATAATAAATAATAAAATGTATTAGAAATAGCAAATAAACAAATAGACCTTGATTAATGACTCCAGTGGTAATAAAATATATATTTTTTACAATCTGAAATTCACAATGCAAAAATATAACTTCTCTAGCTAATATTAGAATATTTAAAAAATATTGCAATAAAAAACAGTAATTTAAAATATATATGCTATATATACTATGCATATTTATTAAATATATAGTACTTATATTTTCATCAAAAGCTTTTACCTCCCTAATTATCTATCAATTATTTTTTAATTTCTCTTCTTCTCTCAATTTAATTTCTTATTTGTTTCTCTTCCCTTCCTCTTTCTTTATGGGGTGTGAGTATGTTTGTAGCTAAGTACTGTGTTAATATGTTGTTCATTATGTGTGTTGTGGAAATGTTATAATTGGTCATGTGGTTGTTATAATTGAATGCTGTTGAAAAACCTACAAAAATATTTTAATTATAATAAATTCATCAAAAGTTTAAGACATTTCCGAAAAAAACTATTTTCATTATATGCTATTTTTAAGTGAAGAAAATAATTATAAGTCATATGACATTGAGTATGTTTAGATGGACACCATATGATTAAGACCAAACTCTGATTAAGAGTCTACCATGTAAACAGAGATTTTTTGATTAATTTAATTCGATTATGGTCATAAACGTACTAAACAGAAATCAGATTAAGACATGTGGAGTATGCTGATTTCGCATTTTTAAAGTGCAGTACAGACATGTAAACACCTTAATCAAACTACCTTCATCAAAGTGTCGTTACCTTCGTGTAGGATTTTAGCCACATTTTGCGACAGGATATTCCACACACACACGGCAGCTTGACACTGTTCTCTGCAACTACTGAGTCAGTGAAGAACCACAGACAAACACATCGCGAAATGCGGAGGTTATTTTTCCCATACGGCGTGCAGTATCAAATTCTATTAAAACAACACTCTTCCAGCAGTTCATACTCACATCCAACATCTCGTTTGTCATGGGAAGCATTAATGAAATGTGCCAAACTGCAGTTAAAGTCAACAAATCAAAAATGAAATGCCTGAAATTATGTGAAACTTCAGAGGAAACGTGGATAGCGTGGTGATGCAATGACGTTAACCGATCTATGTGCTATAACAAGTAAAACAGAATCATGAAAGGAACGTTCAAAAAGCAACTAAATTATTAGCAAACAGCTTAATTATTGTCTTATTCAGATTAAGGCAAATAATTAGATTACTGATGTCCGTGTAAACGTAGTCATTGATATGATTATATGGAAAAAGATATACATTAATTTAACCTATGGGTATAAGGCATATAGTGTAACTAAATAAAATGTAACATTTACATATCAGCAAAGTAATATCATGTTGCCTTTTTCTCATTTTCTTTCATTATAAAATCATAACATGCACTAAACTGTCATATATCTCCATATCTCAAAGCACACATCATAAATCCACACACAGTAATAAAAAACTCATCAGAACAGACATGAGTTAGCACAGTTAGTTGGACACATCAAGATCTTCTTCCTCTGGCAGCAACACTGAGTCAGGAAATGTAATGCCATGCCAAACACAGAGAGACACAGCAAACCGAGAGCTTATCTGTGCTCACCGAGGAAGGAAAATCATTTCGTAGGCCACATCCTCCATTTCTCCAGCCTTCCGCTCGGATTTTCTTCAATCACTATCTCCCTCATCAGCCAGAGTAAACACGGCCATCGCACAAACTTTCATCTACTGAAGATCTGACTGTTCAACCACACACAACTCATCTCCTATCAGCTGGATTTCCCCCATGACCAACGTCCCCAGTTGTAGTCTTTCCCCAAGGTGTCTGCAGGGTCTTAAAAAGTCTTAATATGCTTTAAAAAAAAAAATTTGGCCTTGAAAAGTCTTAAATTTGCTGAAATATTGTCTTGCTTGTCTTTAATAACTTTAAACAGGTTTGAAATGTTCTTTGTTTATGTAAAGCTACCCAATCGATCCAACCCATCCAATCCCCAACTAGGGCTTCCCGATATTGGAAAATTTGACATTGTGATATATATTTTGATATGAATATAATTTCATCAGATGATTTCCTATAATTGGATTGATTTCATTAACTTAGATCGAGGGTGATCAAGTCTATTTCAATGCAGTGCATCATAAAATAAAATAAATAACAAGCATACATAAATATGACAGAGCAAAAATAAAAGTTATAAACCGTGCTTTATGTTTTTCTGGAGAGTCTAACAGTATTCAAGTACAGGAATTAAACAATCAAACATAAAATAACATGGTCATCATTGTATAAATAATACAAATAAAAATACAGTTGAAGTCAGAATTATTAGCCCCCCTTTGAATTTTTTTTTCATTTGAAATATTTCCCAAATGATGTTTAACAGAGCAAGGACATTTTCACAGTATATCTGATAATATTTTTTCTTCTGGAGAAAGTGTTGTTTGTTTTATTTCGGCTAGAATAAAAGCAGTTTTAATTTTAAAAAAAAAACATTTTAAGGTCAATATTATTAGCCCCTTTTAGCTATATTTTTTTCGATAGTCTACAGAGCAAATCATCGTTACACAATAACTAGCCTAGTTACCCTAACCTGCCTAGTTAACCTAACTAACCTAGTTAAGCATTTAAATGTCCCTTTAAGCTGTATAGAAGTGTCTTGAAAAATATCTAGTCAAATATTATTTACTGTCATCATGGCAAAGATAAAATAAATCAGTTATTAGAAATGAGTTATTAAAACTATTATGTTTAGAAATGTGTTGAAAAAATCTGCTCTCTGTTAAACAGAAATTGGGGGAAAAAAATAAACAGGGGATCTAATAATACAGCGGGGCTAATAATTTTGACTTCAACTGTATATATTTATTATTATCTTTTAATCTTTAATAAACAAAATGTAATCCTGCGACGTGACTATTGCGAATACACACATTGCGATGTAAATGCTCAAGTGATATATTGTTCAGCCCTATCACCAACAATATACCTAATATACCGGTCTATTGTGCATACGTTTAGTTTATTAAGTTTTTTTTTTTAAGTTATGTTGTATAATGTATGTATACAACTAGGGTCTGATTGTTTTGACACATTATTTAAAATATGTGGCTAAGAAATTATTCATAAAAATAAAAATTATAAATCTGCTGGGCCATTAAAAACAATGCTTAGCATTTAGCCCTACTGTATGTGAGTCTAAAATATTTTTTGTTGATCTTAAGCCTTAAATTTGACTTCATTTGACTTGCAGAAGTTTTTGCAGGTGAGAACCAATCAGCTGCTTTTAAGTTGGAGAGACTGTCCACTGATTGTTGAGCTCAGAAATAGTTAGTAGTTGATATGAAATAGAGAGTTCTGTGACTAATGTGTAGTTGAAATTTTTACCAACTAGACTAAGAAACAACCAGAAGACAGCCATTCGACTTAAACATTTGCTTAGTTCACATATTAAACAGAATTTTCATTTCTTACCGCTGAGTTGTGAAGTTTAGCAGGACATGTTTTTCTTTTCTTTTAGATTCAAAGTTTGGATGAACATCATGTTCTTTTCAATTCAAATCAAAAATTTCAAAAAAGCCTATATACTGTAACCTCTCATGTCATGTCTAAAGTAATATTAATCAATGTTAGCCAGGCAGTAAAATAAAATTAAACAGAACAAATGTCACACTATTGTATATTTAGCTATGCATTTTCATTTATTAAATAATTTTCTTTAAAATAATTTTGTAGAACACTGTTTTACACTAATTTCAGGCATTCGATTCAGCAAAATGTAGTTTGTAGCTATGAAAAGGTAGATGATATGAATATAAAAGCAATGCTTATTATCTTGGAAGGTTATTTTGAATACATAAAAATAAAAGTAACCTTTAGAGAACATTCCTGTTTAGATTATTTAATAATAACTATGTTCCTCTTAGATGTTGCACATCCCTAATTTAAAGTGCTCTGTGTGTGCGTGTGTGTGCGTCAGTGGCATAGTTTTGGTTTGAACATTAGAGGTGTAAGTGTTCAATATTGGGTGGGAGTTACCTCCTCGCTAACCACACACACACACACACACACACACACACAAACTTAGCCCCTGGTGTGTGCTTGTGTGCGTTTGCGTTTGTGTGTCCACCAGCATTTGGTTGTGTTGCACACTTTTGGAGATGGAATAGAAAACAAGCTCTCCTGCTACTTCCAGAGTTGCTCCAGTTTTTTTTCTTTTTTGTCTTTTTCCTCTGAGGAAGTGCTCCATCTGCTTTTGTGTGTGTGTTGTGATGTGGGCCCCAGTGTTGAAACGGTGGTCTGCTCCGCTTGATTAGGCCAAAAACACACAAAGTCAAACTTCATCATGCTTGTCTTCCACTGACATCATGCATATGCACCAGTTTATACTCTCAGATCCTATTCTCTCATGCCACTTTAATAGATACACTTTAAACATTGACATGTTGGTTGTTTTGTGGTCTGTCATTCTTATAAGGGGTGCTAACTTTTTTCTGTATGCTTATAAATGATGCAGTGTCAGATCACTTTTTCACCATGTTTATATCTGACCTGTCCTTCATCATGTTTTTAGCAATAGCAGTGAGCCCCAGTGTCAGGATGCTGCTTGTGATTGGAACTGGCATCACACATGTCTGCAGTAGCATGTTTACATACTGTACCACTTACACATACGTAGAGCCTGAGTAAAATTAACTACATGAACTAAATTAAGGGATTGAATCTTGTGCTTTAATTCAAGTGCTTGAAATTAGTTGGGGTTTGACCACCAGGCTTTTTTTTTTCTTTCCCCTTAGAATAATTCCCTTCCAGAGGCCTCTGAAGTTCAAGGATCTGCTTCAGAAGGTGACAGAGGCCTTCGGGCAGCAAATGGACCTGTATTTCACTGAGAAAGAGGTGGTGCATTGATTCTAGTTATAGAACAACACAATAAAAGTGTAATACTTAAATTTTTTGTACATTAGAATTTTATCAAACAAAAAGAATGACTATTAGTATTTTTTCTTAGAAGTCACCCATTAAAATGCCTTTCAATGTTACAATAGTTTATATACAGTAACAAAAATGCTTTTCATGTATATGTAGAACATTAATCATTTAATGATTCATATTAAAATATTGTATTTAAAGATTACAGTGCAACCACAGAAAAGGAATTAATTGTAAATTGTTATTTTATTAATTTGTCACTATTTCAAACAAATAGGATTACCCACCCTTCAGCAAAATATTTTATTAACTTAAATCACAAGAACATAGAGTATATGCATGTACAGTATAGTTGAAGAAATGATTAGCCCTAATCTTGACCTTGGAATGGTTTAAAAAAACTGATTTTATTAAGAAATAAGACTTTCTCTAGAAGAAAAAATATTATAGGAAATACTGTGGCATTTTTGTTGCTTCATTAAATATCACATGAGAAATATTTGAGTATGAAGAATAAATATTTTTCCGAACTAATGATTTTGCCCTCAACTGTATATGATGCTGAATATTCAGCAATCAAAAGAGTAAATGACAATTTATAATATTTTAAAAACTGAATAAAGTTGTTTTCAAAACTTGTTTTACATTTTTATTTATTTTTGTTCAAAAAAGTTACTTTGTTCTAATCTTTCACAATATTACATTTTTACCTGAATTTTTAACTAAACGGATCATGAAAGAGGTTTATTCCAAAAATGCTCAAAAAGCCAATAAATTCAGTGAATCAAAATGCATCCCGTTCCATTAATTTTTAAGTTACATTTCATTAAATGAACATTTCTACTCTAATCTGAGTTTGTGTATTTATACCTACATGTCTTGTTTTGTTACCAATATGTCTTCTCTCAGATGTTGGTGGCTCTGAAATGTCAGGAAGATTTGGACCGAGCCATTCAGGGATTGAGCTCCAGCTCTGGAATGAACAACCTGCTGCGAGTGATCCTGAAAACACCTTCCAACAACCAAGTGAGTCCAGGCCAATACAAAGCACAGCCACCCAAACTAAACCCAGACCAAAGCCAAAATCAAAACCTTAACCTGCACATGAACTGCTACTCTGACGCAAGCCCTTTTCTGCACACTCGTTCTAATAACAAATGCTACTTTTTCTTAATAATTTGCATTAATTATAAGATTAGTTCGTTTTTTAAAAGAAACCAAAGAACAATCCATAGAAAATAGACCTAGAAACAAAAAGAACAATATAAACTTTCATAAAAGAGTTTAAGCAATTATGGCTGCTTATCTTTTTTTAATTATTTTATGAGTCATGTTTTGAAAATGTGCTATTTATTATGCTATACAGTACCAGACAAATGTTTGGCAATTTTTTCAGTCAAATTTTTTAAAGGAATTTTGATCTTATCACAGAGGCTGTTTATTTAATTAAAAATTCAGATAAACCGTTAAAAATAGAAAATTTATATTTTCCATCACTCACGATCCAACTACAGAAGGTTCAAGCTAAATATGATAACCATCAAAAAGTTTTAGTCATTTTTGATTATGCTAATTGTCTAATCTGATTTAATGATTTATGCTAAGCGAAGCTAAGCAGATGCAGAGATCGGCTGAATAGATTAAAAAGGGTAAATCTCAACAGTTCAACTATTGGGGATTTGTAAAATGAAAATATTTCCAAAAAAGTGGAGCGTTCCTTTGAAAAACTGCTCTTTTATTTTAATAATAAATAACTTCAAAACTTGTTCTATAAATTTGATATATTTTTAATTGTAATTTTTTTTTATTTTGCACTGTATATTTTTTAAGTTAATCAAAACTAATGTTTATCGTTCAGAAATATATATTTGACATTGATTTATTAGAATTCCTCAATAAGACGGCGCCAATAGCCTAGTGGTCAGTGCGTCGACATATAGCACCCAGGTGCTCGCCGCAACACGAGTTTGATTCCCGGCTCGAGGTCCTTTGCCGATCCTTCCCCTCTCTCTGCTCCCCATACTTTCCTGTCTGTAAATCTCCACTGTCCTGTCAATAAAGGTGAAAACCCCTAAAAAATAATTATAAAAAAAAAAAAGAATTCCTCAATAAATGTCAGTCTCTTTACAGTTCCTCCAGGTAAGCGGCCAAGACAAGCAGAGCGAGATGAAGTCATCCAGGTCTCTTGGAGATCTCAAAGCTTCAGTTCTCAAAGGCTCTGAACGAGTGCGCAAACACTCTACAGGTGCGTCACGTCACCTTACACACCCCTAACACACACACAGCCAAAACGACAGTAGATAATGGGTTTAGCTTCAGCTTTGTTTGCACTTTCTCCATCAAGGCCGGGGAATGGCATCAAAAAGCGTAAGTGACGTCAGGGCCGTTTGGAAAAATCATTTAGGATGTTTTGAATGGCAAAGGAACGGGTTGAAATCATCAGTTTCATCTGACTTCCCTGCGCGATTGCATTTATATGATAGTCAGCCAGTTGGAATCAGTTTGCACTGAATGCATGTTGCAAGTGAATGGTTTACTTTTTCAGAATTCTTTCTTGTTAACATGTAAATCATGTCAAATCTTTTTCTCAGAGATGCCTCCTGGTGGGATTCAGGAATGTTTTTGTGATTTAGGCTGAATTAAATTTGACCTTCTCTCAGATTGTAGGTTATATAAAACAACATTTGATTTAAATTTCAGTATGCACAACAGATGTTCAACGCCACATTTATCCTATCAACGTAGTGTAGGGATGTTGGATTACTTGATCTTACTTTGCATGTTTAATGGATCCAAAAATGTAAAAGCTCAGTTTAAAGTCAGTAAGATGTATTAATGTTTTTAAAAGGAGATTTTAAGCGGACCAATGTTTCATGACCAAGGTTTACTTAATCAAACATGTATTAAAAACAGTACCAGACTTTTTTTTTTCAGTGATTTAAAATAATTGGCAAACAACAGTTTTCTATTTTAATATATTTTAAATGTATTTTTATCATTTATTCATTCATGTGAGTCAAAGAAATGAAAGTAAATAAAAATTTTATTAAATTGTAAATAAAACAAATTCAAAATACTAATAAAAACTATAATAGTATATTAACAATTCCCAAAGATAGATACAGTTGCAATCAGAATTATTAAACCGCCTGAAAAATTAGCCCCCCTGTTTATTTTTTTCCCCAATTTCTGTTTAACATAGAGAATATTTTCTCAATACATTTCTAAAAATAATAGTTTTAATAACTCATTTCTAATAACTGATTTATTTTATCTTTGCCATGATGACAGTTAATAATGTTTGACTAGATACTTTTCAAGGCACTTCTATACAGCTTAAAGTGACATTTAAAGGCTTAACTAGGTCAATTAGGTCAACTAGGCAGGTTAGGGTAATTAGGCAAGTTATTGTATAGCGATGGTTTGCTCTGTAGACTATTGAAAAAATATAGCTTAAAGAGGCTAATAATATTGACCTTAAAATGTTTTTTAAAAAATTCAAAATTGCTTTTATTCTAGCCAAAATAAAACAAATAAGTTTTTCTCCAGAAGAAAAAATATTATCAGACATACTGTGAAAAATTCCTTGCTCTGTTAAACATCACTTGGGAAATATAAAAAAAATATATGTATATTTCAAAGAGGGTTTAATAATTCTAATTGCAACTGTAAATGTTTTGTCTTATATAAAAAAGTTACTTTGAAAAAGCAACATGAACTGTAATATAACTGTTCTTAGAGAACAACATGTTTGTTTGTTTTGGTTTTTTTCATGTTTATATGGAAGTGTTTTGAATGTGGCACAATGGGAAGCTTTTTCTATTCATCAGGTAGACGTAGGTCTGATCGGATCATTCATACGATATTCAGCAGCCAAAAAACACAAATAAGTGAAGTTCATAACAGGAATAATATTATGCAAAGCAAGAACAAGTGTCATTTCCAAATCGAGCTCTGCTCAGCTCCGTCTTTCTCACCATCTCACATTTATGCTGTTATTTTCACACCTGAAACAAGTCAAGAGAAGAGATTGTGTCTTCACATTGCATGCCGGATGATGAAGGGTGTAGGTTTTTGCTGGCTGAATGTCAAGGATGTGTTTTTACAGATTTTAGCATGTCAGAGCAGTCAGCATTTGTCATTATAATGGGCTGAAGGAGAAATACTTTCACATTGCCTGCATACAGAGCATGTTTTGCAGCATGTTTGGCAGATGGAGAATAAAAATAGCATTTAAAGTGACAATTTTGTAAAAAAAAAAAATTATGCATTTTAAATAAAAAAGCAAATTGGAAATATATGAAGATTTAAAATCACAATTATTATTAGAATTTTGTGCACTAGCATTCTGACCCTTAAAATATTAAATTGTTAACATGTTAAATTGTTAACGTGTCATCAAATGATTCTTATTTTAAATATGTGTAAGAGGATTTTCTGATATATAAACTATTGTTAAGGGGCAGCACGGTGGCGCAGCGGGTAGCACAATTGCCTCACAGCAAGAAGGTCGCTAGTTGGAGCCCCAACTGGACCAGTTGGCATATCTGTGTGGAGTTTGCATGTTCTCCTCATGTTCGTGTGGGTTTCCTCCGGGTGCTCCGGTTTCCCCCGCAGTCCAAAGACATGCAGTACAGGTGGATTGAATAAGCTAAATTGACCGTAGTATATGTGAGTGTGTGAATGAGTGTGTATGGGTGTTTCCCAGTGATGGGTTGCGTAGAACATATGCTGGATAAGTTGGCGGTTCGTTTCGCTGTGGCGACCCCAGGTTAATAAAGGTACAAAGCTGAAAAGAAAATGATTGAATAAATGAATTGAATTGAATCTTAAGCTTGACTTTAAAAAGTACCAAAAATGTCCAGGCTACAAATAAAATAGTCTATAAGAACAATTATTTGTGAAGGATCATGTGACACTGAAGACTGGAGTAATTATTCTTTGAATCACAAGATTAAATTAACATTTCAAATGTATTCACTTTGAAATCAGTTATTTTAAATTGTGATAATAGTTCATAATATTACAGTTTGTATTCTTGATTAAATAATTGCATTGTTGGTGAGCATAAGACATCTTTTCATAACAAACACTTTGTTCTCATACGTTTCCCTATAGTTATTATTGAAACATCAAATAAAACATTTTGGTTATATATATATACAACAGTTTGTATATATATATATATATATATATATATA
>CAIGQZ010001197.1:2179637-2184637 GCA_903798205.1 Danio tinwini
ACAATGAATCATAGATATAATAGATATGATAAAGTCTTAAAGAATGTAAAATAGTCGACGCCACTAGTGTAGTGGATAGTGCATCGACACATGCACTCCAGTGCTCACGGCGACCTGAGTTTGATTCCGCCTCACGGTCCTATGCCGATCCTTCCCCTCTCTCTCTGTTCCCCATGCTTTCCTGTCAATTCTCTCTACTGTTCTATCTTATAAAGGTGAAAACCCCGAAAAAATATATAACAAAAACAAAAAAGTATGTAAAATAACAGATAAATGGTTATAAAAAATATAAAATATATGTGAGAGCATTAGTAATCTTTCATTTGGTAAAAGAACTCAGAATGGCTTTGCTTTTGAACTTGATGTTCTAAACTCCACTTATAAAAAATTAAGAAAAGAATGTTTCATTCTGGTAAGTGATTAGTGATTTTACTACCACTTTTATTTTTTTTTACTAGGGAGCAAAGTTATTTGCATCAATTTTATCCTCTAAAACTCACATGCTGTTCCACACAATTTTGTTATGAAACAATGCAGTGTTACATTGTTACAGCTTGATGCTTAGCAACCAACTTTCGATAACATGCACTGTAAATAAGCAGTGCTTTCAGCATTTGAAGGAAAAACATCAGTTAAAGAAAACGTGTAAATTGGTGTGCAAAACAATTTTATTATTTGTACTTATTATTAAAACAATATACGGAAATAATACCCAGACTTCTTTGATAAAATCTTTTTATGATTTTTTTATGGTAAATTATAAGCAGTGTAAAATGTAAAGCTAGAATACCCAGGGTCCAGTTTACCTCAAGTATGAATTATGAATTAGACATTTTGACTCCACACCTCAATCTCATTATTCAGCCCTCTTTCATTAGTTGCTGTGGATGTGTTGCTCTTGCATCATCAGACAGTGTGACGTGCGTGTGTGTGTGTGTGGGTGTCTGCAGGGTCTCTGAACATGGGCCGCTCTTCACCACCTCCAGGCAGCGTCCCAGAAGAGCAACAGCAGATCGCGAGACAGGGCTCCTACACCAGCATCCACAGCGAAGGAGAGTTCATCCCTGAAACACTTGACTCCAGCGTAAGTCACGTCTTAAGCTGCACATTACTGTTGGGGTTTGCAGTTACATTATTTGGGTATTTCAGGTAGCTTTTACAATAGCGCTTTTGGTGTGCACCCATCAGAGTTTGATGGTTCAGTCTGGTTCAGTTCTAATGTGATCGCTGCATTATAAACTCAGGTGTCACCAGCAAAAGGGTGTTTTGAGGTATGGATCATATGAACTCTGCTATGGTTCACTTCTGATGTAAACATAACTGTAATTGCACAAAATTACAGAAGTGTGACATTATTAGGCATCTAATTTAGTTAAACTGTCTATACAGTATGTATACTTGCAGTAAGTATATAAGCAGACATCCCAAGTCTTTCCGAAGCTCCAGGAGTCTCCCAGCATATGCATAGAGATTCCCTGATGCCCACAAATGAGATATAGGGTGTACTCACACTATGTACTTGAACCAGGCCGAAGCACGCTTGTCCCCCCTCCCGTCTCCCTCGATGGCCCGCACTTACATTACATTCGGGCCTGAGCATGCTTACGTCATCGATGATGCTCTGTTCAGTAAGCGCTCTCGCTCAGCACAGTGGAGATTTCTTTAGTTATATTGTTTTAGTCGTTTGGGATGCGATGACACACAGTCAAATATTTCGCCGAACAGATCAGCCACTTTTTGACGCTCATAAATAATCATAAAGTCCTCGTGCTGCAGGAATTAGGAAGTTTGCTGAAGGTGCAGCTGTCGTGCAGTGAGGGGTTTGCATCTTTAATAATCTTCGACAGTTTGCGTTCATTGAACAGTACGAATAAATAATGAATCCATATGAAACAGTCCCGTAAAAGTCACTTCTCGTCTTTAGTTTCAGGCTCAGGCTTGCTTTGCACTTACACTACATGTGTACTGTGCCCAAGTGAATCGCGCTCTGACACACCTCTTTCAACCGGGCCAGGGTTGGCCAACTGAACCGTGCCTAAAGCCTGGTTTTTACTTCTGTGTCAAGTGATCGCCGTAACCCACGGCGTATGCCTTGCACGTAGCTGTGCATTTATACTTCTGCGCTCTGTTTCTGTTTTTTCTGCAATACACTTCCGAAACGCTAGCTGGCAGTAGGTGTTTATGTTTCTCTGTGTCGAGTTTCTTCGCTGGTGTTCTGTTTTTTCTGAACAATTCCTTAATGTACAAGTGGCTTAAATTCGCTCATTTTAAGGCGGGAACCGGCGGACGTGCAACAACTTTAATCATAAGGTAAACACAAAACAACAGTCTCCATCCGGAGCTCCTTCACGGGACTCCACACTTGTAAACACTTGCTGCATCAGGCGCGGCTCTCACCTCCGCCCAAACTCGTCAGCGCTACCAAGCCGACCAATTACAAAGCTTGCGCTACGCTTACGCGTTACATTTTTTGAGAGGTGCGATTTAACGTCGCCGACGGTTACGGCGAGGGGCTATGCGTCCACGCATAGGCTGCGCCGTAGCATACGCGCGTGCTTGACGCAGAAGTATAATTCAGAGCACTTACACTAATCAAACGATCCGGGAAACGGGCATGGGCAAGGTTCGGATAGCATAGTGTGAGTATGCCCATAATGTCCCAGAACACCCCTCCCCCCCACTCTTTATCTACATCGCAATCGCCGTTATGCCCCATCTCTTGTTCTTCTTTTTCGTCACTAGCCCCTCCTGGAAAATATTTTAACCAACTTTGGATGTCTGTATAAGTGTATATACGCTTTTCTGACAGAAATAATGATGCAAACAGAGAAAGTATGTCTAATTTATGCTCAACCTCAATCCAGTGATCAGTTTCCAGTGGACACTTTGATGTTAAATCAACTTAAAAACCACACCCCATAAAACACATCAAAAATGGAATTCAATTGGATGTCAAAACCTTGACGTCTATTCGACATCCACACATTAATGCCTTTTTGACCACCAAAATAAAGACAACAAGTTGGATTGGCATCAAAAAAATAAAAAAATCAATTACAGGACAGTCCTGTGATGTGCTTTGTGACGCCAATGTTAGATGTCAAATTTAATGTTGTCTTGACATCAAATCGATTGGCATTTTTGATTATTGTTTGATGTCATTTTACATCTAGTTGCAGGCTTTACATCTTTTGAACTTTACATCGCATATACTGTATGATAAATAGATGCATTTGCCTTAGTATCGCCACTTTGAAAACAAAACACATTTTTATTTTAGTCCAAAGTTTAAACTCTTCGCCTGCGCTGTTGTTAGCTAGCAACATCTGCTATTGTTATGACGCAAACACACCATAGTTCAAATCCAAAAAAAACATTATGTGACTATAGTCAAATGGGAGGAGGAGGGACATCACTCGAACTCTGGTTCAAGTCAGCCAAATGAACCAAATGTGAAAGCACCATTAACCTCAACATGAAACGAAAATTGCAATGTTTTCTTCTCTATTCTGACATATATTGAGTTAAATGCTTCTAAAGAAGATAGTAGAATGTAACTTGTTTTTGTGCATTAGGAATTGATTTGGCCATTGGATTGTTGTCATTTGCTATTGGTCGATATTATGTGAGTGATATTTTGGCTTAAAATATTTGGAACAAGATAAACTAGGATCACAGTAAAGCACAAGTGGATGTTTGTTTTGAGTGACCCAGGTTGTTTCTGATTTAGACTTATCCCGGGTTAACAAAGTGCGAAGAAACAATGCTGAGTGTTTATGGTCATTTCGTCTTGTACTTTGCCTTGTTTAACTGTGTGCTTTATAAGAGTCGAGGGAAAGGAAGCAGTTCAGGCTCATGGAAAATCTGACGTCAGTCTTGTGGAGGACTAAAGATCAGATGCACAAACTCTGATGCAGGGAAATGATGTCATGTGTGTTTTTGTGTGCAGATTATGGAGCCGTTTGTCAGCGCTAATGGGTCTCTTTCCAGCAGCTGTCAGTCACTGGACCAGGCACTGGACAGGTGAGCCCAACACCTCTTCATGGACATTAGGGATAAGTAAATTTATAAAAGTTGAATGGGCAAAGTAGAATTTGTAAAAAATTGACACAACAGTTCATTGCATAACACTTAAAACTGTGAAAGATGCCTGCGTTGCTATAGGGGTTGCAGGTTTTTTTTTAATTAATAAATTTTTATTAAATTTATTTTATTTCATATTTTATAATTAATTCAGAAAAATAATTTGTAAATGAAAAAACTAACATATATATATATATTTAAAACTTATTAAAATTTGATTATTATTATGTATTATTATTATTATTAATAATATTATGTGTAATCTGCTATCAATTAAATATCTGTTTAGATTTTTCATTTATCTGATGCCATTTCAAATAAGACTGGTAAAAATGTAAAAATAAGCCAATATGTTCAAAATCTTTTTGTTTTGTTTTTTTTATGTTTTTTTTGTTTTGTGTCCGTTTGGTTTTATTTAGCTATTTTTTGTTTTGTTTCGTTTCGTTTCGTTTCGTTTCGTTTCGTTTCGTTTCATTGGTCTGATATTACCTAAAAACTATTACATTTTGTTTAATATTTTCATTTTCAATCAAAAAATGTAATTAAATAATCCATTAGTTTATTTATTTATTTATTTATTTATTTATTTTTCCACATAATTCCTTTTTTCTGTTGCATTGCAATTTCTTTTAAGCATTATAAGTTCGGTCATTTTCATGAGCATATGATAATTTTTTGGAGTCATCAAAATGTTTTTTAGCAACAAAACTGGAAGCAAACTACATAAATAAAAATCCTGTATTAACAAAAAAAGAAATTAAATACTTAGTTAAATTTTTTTTTTACATAATGACATTTTTCAGTTACGTGACATGTTTTTTTTAAGTATTATAAGTTTTGTTATTTATTAAGACCAAATAACTGCACACCTCGTCTAATGAGCATATGATAATAATCCTGGTCTGATAAGTGTGTCA
>CAIGQZ010001197.1:2187137-2203767 GCA_903798205.1 Danio tinwini
AAATCTCATGTTAACTACAACAACAGCACGACTTCAGAATATTTCAGACATATGGACACATTGGATAAGTGGAGCAAATCTACATCACACACAACAACTTGATCTTACTTAGTGATATGAATTTGAGAAAAAGTGCAACATTTTCACACTAGAAAGCATGTTTTTATGTGGGAATGTAAGTGATTTGCTGCTATGCTGCAACGGCTGCTTTAATTACGAGATCAATGTAGTGAACTTTAATGCTCTCGCCATCTTCAATGTGAACGCACAGTTAGAATATAAAAAATAAATATAAAAATCAACTAATTTATTATATATTTTTTTGTATTAACTTTTTTCGAAGAAGATATTTTTCTGCATTTTCTTTATAAAAACTTAATTAGTTGCTCCGCCTCTTAATTGGCTTTAATTTTCAGCTGACATCATCAAGTTACTTTATCATCAATTACTTTACCCCAGTCCTCAACAATGATGATGTCAAGTCTCATTTGGCTCTGGAAAATATCACAGGTTATTGAATTGAGCTGTGTTTTGTTTTGCTGGTTTATGTTGACTTGAAACCCAGCTCTTGATTTTGTCATGTTGATTGGCTGGGATTCAGAATCAGTGATATTTTCAAGATGAAATCCTGTAACAACATGTTGATGTGTGAGAGCCTCTTTGTTTTCTGAATCTGTGCCAGCTACAGCTCTCATTGATTTAAAGAAAAAAAAAAAGATTCTAACCACCCGCAACTGAGCAAGTGATGGCAGAATGGATTTAGTCATTTGTTTCGCTGGAAAATATGATTAATGCCATTATTCATCTGTTGTTGTAGAGCAAGTATCACAGAGAACTTGAGCACAAAAACTATTTTCATGAATAAAAAATTGAGTTGTTTTGCTGTGCTATGCAAATTCTGACTCAAAATATCAAACAGTGGAATGCATGTTAAATATGTGTATATTTGTTTATTCATTAATTTTTTTGGTAGAGCATATTTGCAAGCATATGTCAAATTTCAAGTTTTCAAGGTTTTTTCTCAGTTGAATTTTTTTACGTTTTAGGGCAATTGTCTCAAACCTTATTCCTGGAGGGCCACAGCTCTGCACAGTTTAGCTCCAACCAGCTCCAACTCAAACCTAGTTTCTCATACTCTTGAACACCTTGATTAGTTGGTTAATTACAGTTAGAGCAAAACTGTGCAGTGCTATGGCCCTCCAGGAATGGGTGGTGAGACCGATGTTTTAAAGTATAATTTTTAAGAGATGCAAACTTAGATTTTTTTTGTAATGTTGCCGGAAACTGAACAATTGAACAATTTATTTATATATTATACCATGCAGTTCAAAGAATTTTGAGTCTTCTTTTTAAATCATAATTTGTAGATTGTTTTAAAGAAGTCCCCAAAGCTATATTTAGTATATCATAAATGCAATAAATACTATAAAAAGTAAAATTGTGAATAAAACAATTATTGTATTTTAGTTTTGGTCATTAAAATTTATTGTTTTCAATTTGTATTTGTTTTTGCTCAATGTTTTTGTGGAATTCGGTAAAATTCTCGACTATATAAATCAAAATTTGTGTAAAATCAACATCAAAATAACAGTATTTATTTGAAATGTTAATCTTTTTTTACACCAAGGTTTCTCATTTTTTATTCTTAATTTAATTAAAAGTCTTGATTACATTTGCCTTTGGAATACTTGATTATTATTGGTCAATTCCAACATTGCAAGGAATGTGATTTACCTGTAACATCCGATTAAACGAACACAGAGATAAAGAGATAAAGTACATTTAGGAGGTTGTTATCACAGTATATATATATATATACTTTTCGGCTTAGTCCCTTTATTAATCTGGGGTTCGCCATAGCAGAATGAACCCTTCCAGCTGCAACCCATCACTGGAAGACATCCATACACACTCATTCACACACATGCACTATGGACAATCTAGCTTAACCAATTCACCTATACCGCATGTCTTTGGACTTGTGGGGTAAACCGGAGTACCCGGAAGAAACCCACGCCTACAAGGGGAGAACATGTAAACACCATACAGAAAATCCAACTGACCCAGCTGAGGCTCGAACCAGTGACCTTCTTGCTGTGAGGCAATCATGCTACCCACTGCGCAGCCCTGTAAATAACATATCATGGAATTTCATGACTGACCAATCAGAAGTGTAATAATCTGTAATAACTAACAGATAGATGTACAGTATTACGTAATATATTATCAAAATATTAATGTTGTTTTTGAGTATATCTTCTGTCTGAGATCATAGGTGTCATCTCACCTGCTAGAAAAAGCAAAAACATGAAACAAATTTCATTAAATCAAAACTACAACACATGCTCAGTGATTCCACTTTTGGAATCTAGTGTTTTCATGACATGAAATTTATAAACCACTTTTAGTAAAGCTTTGGTTTCATTCATTTGTGCACACTTGGATGGTGTCCAAATAACGTTACTCTACATTGTGCAGATTTGACAGACCCTTAACTGACACTTCAGTGCGTTATTCAAAAGCACACAAAACCACTGTTGAGGGGTCAGCCGTTAGCGTGCGGAATCAGGTATCAGGTAGAGAAGATTCAGTTCAGTTTTACAGCAGGTGGCAAACACTCATGTTGGCACTCGAGGGACTGTTGGGTACAGGAATGTAGGCCAGGCAGACGGAGAGACCTGTGCAAAAATAACCTCTTGTTTCTGCTTGTGTTTCTACAGCCCGCCGTTCTCCCAGAACAACCGAGACAACAATTACCTGAACCTCAACTACGAGTACAAAGGTGAGCTTGACGTCAATGTGGATCTGTGAGCTTGTTTTATTGGTTGTTCAGTCCAAGGATGACAACTAATAAAGATTTTCTAAAAATGGCTTTGAATGTGAAACAATAGCAGAGCACAGTTATAGCCACAACATTGCAGAGGAATTATATTGTTGGAATCACTTTGAGAATGATATGAGAAACACTGGCAGTGAATTCAATTCAATTCATTGTTGTGTCCCAAAATGATTTGGGCAGCTAAAATATTGAGATAGCTTTTCTCTTAATTTGAGACTATATTTTCTGTATTTATTGTATGTATTGCCATGTAAATATCTTGTAAAAGTTATATAGATTTGTTTTATATCAACAACTATTGAGCAGTGGTGGAAAGAGTACTGAAAAATCACAGTCAAGTAAAAGTACCATTACTTGCCTAAAAATGTAGTGCAAGTAGAGTAAAAGTATCTGTTGTAAATATTACTCAAAGTATGAGTAAAAAGTAGACCTTTCAAAAGTACTCAAGAGTACTAAATATTATGCTGTCAAAAGCTGATATGTTTACATGTAATTTGTGCATGTGTGTGTAAACGTAACATTCTGTAGTGCATTTAGTTATTACCCAGAGGGCACACAACATCATGAAACGTTAATATGAGGATAGATTTAGGCTGTAATGTCAGGTGACCTAAATTAATTGTCAACGTTATTTTGATGTCCAGTAATGATGTCAAATGACGTTGATATTTGGCTGATTTTAGGTTGTTATAAACTGGCAGGCCAGAATCACGGTGGCAGGCCAGATTGACCATCAGGCCACCGGGTTAGTTTGCTGCAATTATAAAGTGCAAACATCTTGAGGTAGTTCATGATGCAATTTACCTTCTACGGTATGTGCGATTTGATTAGACAGGAATCTCAGGACTGATTTTTCTAATCCCCTTAGACAAGAAAAATAAAGTAGTGACTGCAGGTTGAAAGAAAATAGTGGAGTAAAAGCACAGATACTGCACAAAAAATGTACTCAAGAAAAAGCAAAAGTACACATTTTTAAAACTACTCAGTAAATTACAACTTTTGAGGAAAAACTACTCACTTACAGTACTTTGAGTATTTGTAATTAGTTACTTTACACCACTGCTATTGAGCTCTGTTGTTTATGTAAAAGAAACAAAGAGAAACAAAGAGAAACGTAGGGGTTTTAGTCTTACTCTATAAAGCCTACTATACCAATATTGATAAACAAAGGACTCTAAATGATCAAAGTAAACTAAACTAACTTTGTGATCAAATAAATTCTGCATTAGCATAGTCATTGGCATTAGAAAGACATGAATTTATTATTATTATAATAATTTATTCAAAATCATGTATTTGTTAGTTTAATCAATAAGCATTGTAGAACCACTGCACTTTTCAGTTTTGTCTGAATAAACAAAAATTACACAGATTTCACCAGCTATAAGTGCTTTAAATTTAGATTTGTTATGAATTACATTTATATACATTTTATGTATAAGTAGTCTGTTTTTCTATTGTGAAAATAGAAATTAATTTACATTTGTGATGATATAAATAACAATTGCACGATTGCTATTTGTGACCTGTTTTAGCCTCTAAATGAACCCCCCCACCCCCACCCCATAAATCACTGTTAAAGCAACCAAAAGTGTAGTAATCGAATCAATTCAATTACATTTTTAATTCATCTATATTTCTATAGCACGTTTACAATGTAGATTGTGTCAAAGCAGCTTAATATAGAAGTTCAAGTAAACTGAAACTGTGTCAGTCCAGTTTTCAGAGCTAAATTTCAGTTTAGTTCAGTTCAGTGTGGTTTAAATTTCACTGCTGAAAGTCCAAACACTAAAGAGCAAATCCATCGATGTGCAGCTCCACAAGTCCCAAACCAAGCAAGCCAGTGGTGAGTAGGTCATCGTGGGTGTTCAGGCAGGCTCACGGGATCAATGCTGAGACTCGTCTGTCAGTCTTTTAGGAATCAGTCTCATGCTCTCCACTCCTCCATGACCCTGCACCCTGGTCCAGGATTATGGAGACCTCAGGATAAGGAAAAACAGACTAACATAAGCATACAGTTGCAATCAGAATTATTCAACCCCCTGATTTATTAGACCCCCTGTTTATTTTTCCCCAATTTCTGTTTAACGGAGAGAAGATTTTTCCAACACATTTCTAAACATAATAGTTTTAATAACTCATCTCTAATAACTGATTTATTATATCTTTGACATGATGACAGTAAATAATATTTGACTAGATATTTTTCAAGACACTTCTATACAGCTTAAAGGGACATTTAAAGGCTTAACTAGGTTAATTAGGTTAACTAGGCAAGTTAGGGTAATTAGGCAAGTTATTGTATAACGATGGTTTGTTCTGTAGACTATGGAAAAAATAAATAGCTTAAAGGGGTTAATAAATTTGACCTTAAAATGGGTTTTAAAAACTAAAAACTGCTTTTATTTTAGCCAAAATAAAACAAATTATACTTTCTACAGAAGAAAAAAATATTGTCAGACATACTGTGAAAATTTCCTTGTTCTGTTAAACATCATTTGGGAAATATTTAAAAAAGAAAAAAAAATTTAAAGGGGGTTCAATAATTCTAATTGCAACTGTAGATGCCGTTGAAATTATAATGTCTGTTTGGAAGTGTTCCCGGCTCTGGTAGCCCTAATTAATGCAGCCTTACAATCCTTTAGAGGATTTGGATTTCAAAAGCATTTGTGTTTTATGTGTATGCTAATGCAAAGAGATGTGTCTTTAATCTAGTTTTAAACTAACAGAGGGTCTGTAATCAACACACTGCACTATACAACTAGAATATTAAATAGAAAGCCATTGAAATTATTATTGTTTGTCTTATTAGGGTTTTTGTCTGTTTTTTAAATTTAGCCAAAAACCTAAAATACCGTTTTCGACCGATACGTTTTGGCAGCTGAAATTTGCTGCTAGTGTTATACGGTACATGCATTTTAGTTTGTTTTGATACCGCAGTGCAGTGCACAGGCTTCAAATCAACAGATTGTTGTAATTCGCTAGTGTGAACTCAAACATTATTATATTTACGTTAATTGTTATCAAGTGGCGATGCAGTGGAGCAGTAGGTAGTGCTGTCGCCTCACAGCAAGAAGGTCTCTGGTTCGAGCCTCGGCTGGGTCAGTTGGCGTTTCTGTGTGGAGTTTGCATGTTCTCCCTGCGTTCGCGTGGGCTTCCTCCGGGTGCTCCGGTTTCCCCCACAGTCCAAAGACATGCGGTACAGGTAAATTGGGTAGGCTAAATTGTCCGTAATGTATGAGTGTCAATGAGTGTGCATGGATGTTCCCTAGAGATGGGTCGCAGCTGGAAGGGCATTCGCTGCATAAAACAAATGCTGGATAAGTTGGCAGTTCATTCCGCTGTGGCGACCCCAAATGAATAAAGGGACTAAGCTGTAAAAGAAAATGAATAAATAAATAATTGTTATCATTGTTGGTGTAAACAGGCGTTTTTCAGCTTCTAACTGCAGTTCACTTGAATGTGGATGTGTCTGTAACTGTTTATAAACCTATACATAGCTGCTTTGACCTGAAATGAATAGACAGCTACTGTAGCTCATTAGTGACTGATTTGACACTGATTTGAAAAAGTTAAAATTTGTATTCGGATTTGTTGGATCTATGCTCCAAAACGACAGCTTTAAATTAAGAAGTCTTATTATCGTATTTGTTTTAGTTTTTCCAATCGCTTTATCTTGGTTTTTAGAATGTTTACTTCAGTGTGCTACAAAATAAGACAAAAAAAATATTGATTAAGAAATGGATTTTTTTGCAGCGTGACGCCTGAAAAGTCAACTTATATATTCAGCTCACTGAGTTTTTCAACAGAGTCACAGACCTGTATCGACAGAGAGAACGAATGAGTTCTCCTCTCTTCTCTTTCTCTGCTTTTCTTCTGCTGTGCTGAAAGATTGAAAGTTACTGAAGTGGTTAAAGAGGAGATTTGGTTTAGTATTTTCAGCGTCTCCCTCCAGCTCCTGCTCTGCTCTGCTGTTTTTCCTCTCGAGCGACCATCAAATAGAGCAGGCCTGACCAATAATGAGAGTCATCTTCTCCAACTGAGGACACACACACACACACACACGCATACACACACACACACACACACACACACACCCCATGGAAACTTTCCTTTTGACGCACAGAAATCCCAGTCTGAGAGTAAAAGGGCTCTATGAAACCGATTACAACAAAAGTGCATTTGCGTTCAGAGAATGCAAGGTTTTTTATTGACAAGAAAAAAAGAAGTGCGCTGCGTTTTTTATGTTGATAGGCAACGACTGAATCAGCTGCGTATTGTGCTCGTGCCCTGCTGCTGATATTGTTATAATTGTAGCATTTAATAATATTGTGATATTCAAGATTTGTGAAGTCATACAGCACCGAATAACTCGAATCAGCGACCACTAGTCTCTCCTTTATCTTTAAAAGTTTTCATAGTCATCTTAACAACACAAGCACTGCTGTCACCTTAATCGAAACCCCACCTCTGATTTCATTTGATTGGAGGATGAAAAAGATGTGACTGACGTTAAATGTTGACCGCAAAAATGTGGGGCACAGCTGCTGTTAAAACGTGCAGAGGGCACATAAGCAGTGTGCAAAATGTTTGCAGCCATTGGAAAACCATTAAAAATGGCACCTCTTAAAAAAAAAAAAAAACACACATTCGGTGTGATTTTCATGCTACTACTATTGTTTATTTTTACATTAAGTACAAGAAATTTTATTTGAGATACCACAAATATTTTGATGTCTTTGACAATTCAAACATGAGCTAATTACACAGACAATCGGCTCCACAACCCACCATTGGGAATGCGGGAAAGCCAGCTCCTCTCCTTTCCTTTATTTACATTTGAAGCATCCCCACAACCCTCTCTTCACTCACCCTCTCTTCATCACACAGAATGGTCATTTCAAAGTATGAATGTTCTAAATCAATCCAAGTGATTTGATCTATCATGCTTGATATCATTTGAAATGTCTCAGTGCGACTGGTACAATGGTCTCATTCCTTCAGAAATAGACATAATCAAAACAATATATATATAACTTTAGGTATGTTTTGAACCACTGCGAAGGGTGTGCCTTTACCTAGGGGCTTCTACTCAAATGCCTATAGGCAGAAACTCTTCCACTAAATGCAAATTCCTTTTGTTATTCACCACACCCCTTTCTTCCAGGAGTTTCTTGGTGTGACTACATAAGGGAAAGTTTCTAAATGTTCGGCGCGATTCTGTAACCAGATTAGCCCATAGCGTGGAGCTATCATGCTCTATACTATGTGTATTTTGAAGTCAGGTATGCATCTTTTGACCTTAGATTTATCTTTGAGAATTTGATGTTTTGTATTGATTTTTTATGAATTGACTGAATGAATTGGCATAATCCACATTTACCTGACTAATAAATTATGTTTTGAATTATTCAAACTTATTTTGTGTTATTATCTCTAGTAGATTACGTTAAGTCCATAACACCACAAGCCCCTGTACAGGTTAGTAACAGACTAAAACACAATAGACGGAGCAGCGTGGCACGCTATACAATGTTCTTAGAGCTCCAGCTAACACGTTGGCATTAATTCAAGTATACTTAGACTGTAAAATGCCAATAATGGTTTTTCTATTTAGAACAACAAAGTATTGTTGAGATCAATCTAAATGTGGGTAGGCCTTCATCTCTCAACTTATAATACTATTTAAACCATATGGTGATTATTCTACGTTACCAATAGTTTAAGTAAATTGGTCTGATTAACTCTATAGTAATGATCATGGTATGATTGAACAGTTTTGTCTTGATTTAGTAGATAGCAGCTCTATGGGGACCGCACAAAAAATATTCTAATCTGAGTAAGTAGGGTTCTGCCTTTTTAGAATAGTGGTTTATTGCTTCTTTTAAATGACCAAGACTGACATGTTTGTGTTTAAGAGATTGTATACTCGGCCGGTACAAGACTCAGGATGTTATAGGAAGCCGAATGAACGAGAATAACATACAATAACAAAGCAAAGATAATATTCAATCATAATGTAAAGTAATATTAAAATAAACAAAATAATCTTATCAATGTTTTATAATTGGAGTCAGATAAAACGAGGATAAATAAATCAATGTTTAAAAACCACCTTATACTAAAATTGGAGTCAGATATGAGTTAAATTGAAAGTAAATCAACATTGTGCACTGGAAAGACCGAACAGGCAATAAACCTTCATCCACCAGTAGACACCGTCGTTGGACTAATTGGCTGGACCTTACACTGGTGCTTATTCTTTAGGTACTAGTGCATTTAGTTAGCATTAGTAGTAATAGTTATAATAATGCTAGTACTTATTTACTAGATGCTTGTATTAATTTATTGGATGCAAGTTTTTATCCTTTAGGTACTAGTCAATAATTTAAAATGAAATTGCTGTCACGATTAAGTAAAAGCTGTGATTGTCATGCCCATCTTGTCAGTAAAGCAGGGTTATGTGATCAGTAGTAAATCTCCTCTGATTGCCAGAGGGGGCTCTCACGCATAAAGGCCAAACACCCACGAAGAAGAAACCCAGGAAATAGTCATAACAGTGCATTGTAGACAGAAGATGTAACTGCTTTCATGGATTCAACGTGACTAATAATCACACGACTACAAAATCAGCTCAAAGAAGGATTTTTTCCCATACACTCAACTGAAGTTTGGAGTAAAAACGTTATTAAATGGGGTGTTTTAACATTTTTTCTGATGTAGCAGCAAAACGGAATTGGCTGTCATAATGAAATCGAAATTTCGATTTCATTATCACGCAATTAAATCATCTGTGATAACATATGCGATTTTGTGTAGCTTGTCAGTGAACCACGACTTTGTTTAGTGAAACTGATTTACTAGAAGCTGCTTTACTGAAAAATGTGTGTGAAAATCACCTTTGATTAATTGTTCAGCCCCACTACTTGTATCATTTTGTTTCTACTATACTAGTTTTTATATTGTTTAGATACCAGTGCTTACTTTATTTGTGAACAGTAACTATATTGTTACTAGTAAAAGATAATTATTACTTAATTTTAAGTTTACTTCTTTCAACTTTATTCAGTTGTGACTTTTATATATTCCATTCCAGACTACTACATATTTTTATCTAATAATAATACTAATAATAATAATAATAGGAATATTTTTTCTTATATTAAGATGCTATTTATATAGCAGACCATTCACATTATTAACAAAAAATAACAACTGTTGTTGTTGATGTTGTTATTATTATTATTATTATTAATTATATTTTGTTATTTTTGTAATACTTAATTATATACTCTAATTATTGTTTTTTTTTTACATTTATCAAATTAACTTTTTGTTGTACTTTCTTAAACAATTCTGTGTGTTTGTCCATTATTTGTATTAAAGCCTTGAATTTAGTAATGATTTTATAATATAATGAGATATATGTAAGGTGAAATAAACACCTTGGTTTTTTTGTCAGATACTATATTAGAGTCTAGGTAAGGTTGATGTGTCCTGAAAGTGAGGCTGTGTGTGTTTTGCTCAGCTGATTTGACAGTAATAGCCCTGCTCTAGTTTTGTCACTCTGAATGAATGGTGTCCTAGAAGTGGTAAAATAAAAGCCCCCTTAACAAAGCAGACTCTGTCTGTTATGCTGAGACGTGTTTATTCGCTGACTTCATGCATTTCTTCTTATCCGATGCTCTCATCGATTTGATTATCAGCATTTGCTGTGTTCTGTAAATGGAGATAAATGTGTGTTTGTGAAGTGCAGTAATGGGTCTGTGTGTCTCTGCTCCCCCTGCAGGAAGACATGGAAAACACGGCACATTCCCTCGCCAGTTCCACCTGTCTAGCCGCAGTAAAGACTACGGTGACGGTGAGTTGCATGATAACACTGACTGACTGATACTAGTGCTGTTTATCTGTGTATACTGCAGAACAGACTGTGTGCTGTTAAGAACATTATTAATGAACTTTATTTGTGTCTTAATGGGGAGGATAAATGTAAATGGCTAAAAATAACCTATTCTAATGAATATATAATTATATAATAAAAATAATTTACCCTGTTCATCGATGTTCATTAAAATTATAAAGATAACTTTTATTTACTTAATCTTTATTACTGATGTAATAATAATAATAATAATAATAATAATAATAATAATAAACATTATTTAAAAGAATGAGAATTCATTTGTTATTGTTTTTAATATTTTATAATATAGAATTTAATCAATTGTTGTTTTTATTGTGGATTGAGTCAGTTGTTGTTAGCATTTATTATATTTGAATATAGTTGTCTTATTACTATTAATTTATATTTTTTATTTTTAATTCAATAATAAAAATTTTACTACAATATTAATGATCATCATTATAATCATAAGTCGATTATAATAATTGTAATGGTGTATTTAGTCAGATATTATTACTATAAAATTATGAATTTAATAATAATAATAAACATTACTAAAATGAGAATTAATTTGTTATTGTTTTTAATGTTTTATAATATTGAATTTAATAAAAAATGTTGTTGTTGTTGTGGATTGAGTCAGTTGTTGTTATCATTTATTATAGTTCAATATAGCTTGTCTTATGTTTATTTATGTTTTTTATTTTTAATCCAATAATAATAATTTTACTACAATATTTATAATCATTGTCATAATCATAAGTTGATGATAATAATTGTAATGATGTATTTATTCAGGTATTACTACTGTAAAATTATAAATTTAATAATGCATATCTGTTTTGTATTAATATTGTAATTGTTAATAAATAATAATAATAATGTTGTAATACTTGTATAATGTTTATAATTGTTGTAAAAGTATTTTGTAATACTAAACTATAATAATATCCATTAATAATGTATAAAATATAATTATCACTTTTATAACAGCAACAATAATAAATACATGCATTTTTATTAGTTTAGTTATTGTTTTGTTTTATGTTGTAATAAGGGATTCATTATTTGGCATTTAGTTGTTGTTATAATTTTTTTACAATTATGTATATTTCTGTTTTTTATGAAATCTTGAATTTAATAATATCAATTGAACTTTATTAATAATCATTAAATAGTATGTTTTCTTTTATTATACATTATATATTATATTTAGTATACATTGTATTTTATATATTATTCTGGATTTTATAATAATAATAATAATATTAATGACAATAATTTTATGTATGATTTCACAACTATACAAAATTATTTTATTGTGATTGTGCAAATATTTATTTACTTTTAATTATTACATTGAATGTAATAATTAATAATTATATTCATGTTGTATTTGTTGTGTATTTATCGTAAACTGGTTCATAAAATTTTAAGTATTTTCTTTCTGTACCAATTTAATTTATTTAAAAACCATCACATACGTTTTTTTCTCTTTCACTATTACACCAATTGTTTTCGTCAAGCAGAAGTGCAAAGCCTGTGCATTGAAAAACTGGCATTAAAAGCTGGCATTTGGACCCACTTTTCAATTCTCCAAGCGCCTCATTAGTAAATTAATTCTTTGGTTAACATTTAAGCGGCTGCTTTCTTATCCAAAGCGACTCACAATCCACTAATTGCATGCAGTGTCTCTGCGGATCATGTTATCCAGGCGATTCTCCTACTTGCAATCAAACACGCATTTACAATCCAGTTCCATAAATTGTTAGACTTCCACCAGCAAAAAAATATATATAAAAGCCCATTTTATCCCATCTAAAGAGACGGGAGGCTAGTTTAGACTGATTTGATGCTGCATATTTCAGAGCTCAATCCAGAATCTACAAGAGATAAAGCTGTGCTCATGACCATGAACTCCGCCAACATGAAATGTGTGTGTTTTATTTGTGTTTCCCCTGATGAGGCTCACTGACTGTTGCAAAACACTGAACTGAGAGCAGTTTCCGGCCTTGTGGAAAGCTTGATGGAGGAAGTCAGAGACAAAGGAAAAGAAGAGCGTGAGAGAGAGTGAAGGAATCAGGGAAAGGGAATATATAGATACATGATGTGTTGATCACGTTTGCATGAAAGTATGCAAAGAATTTTGCATAGATTTGGGGGCAATGTTATATTTGCATTTGGCAGATGCTGTTATGAAAAGAGATTACAGTGTTTTTTGAAGGTAATAATGAATTGTGTGTTTCCTGGCAGTCGAATCTGTGAACTTTGATGCTAGTAAATGGCATTTTTAAGGAAAACCACTGTAGATGAATGGAGTAATGAACTAATATTAGTCGGCATACTTCCCCAGTTGATTAATTGCATTACATTTAGAATAAGCCATTATTTGAATAAGAGTGTGCTAATTTGCATACATTTCTAGCACAAAAAAACCCCAAACAGGTTAAAAATGATCAAGATTCACGTTTTTTTCTTTTCTTTGTAGAACAAAATGTTTTTAATCAGGCATATTAATAAAGCATTGGTTGAACTAGGTATTGCATGCCAGGTTCAAAACACACACGAGTACAGGTAGCCAGATTGATATAGTTGTGATGCTGCTGAAGTAAATTATTGTTTTGGTAAAAATGTCAGTTGAAGAAAATAAATGAAATGCAGAGTATCATGTGTGTTTTTATTTTAAGGTAGGTTATAGTTTAAAAAACGAATCCAAAATATTTATAGCAACAATAGGACACATATTGAAGGAAATAATACTGTAAAATAACTTTGGTTTCTTTTTTTTCTGCGCGGCTTCAGTTGCCATTGTTTTAAAGCGCTCTGTAACGGGAGAACCGCATCCACTTTCTGGTTGGCATGTAGTTCAAGCTCACATGCATTTTGTGTAGATAAACACAATTTATAATATAACATTTTCATATTGTGTCTCTATATGATTAATTTAGGCTTTATGATAAATTTTATTTACAATGCATCATGTAGAAAACATGCCTCACGTCAGTGGCGGTTTTAGTTTAAATGACACCCTGCGCGACCCACCTGCTTTTAGAAATTTACTTCTAAATAAATACATTTATTATTATTATTATTATTATTATTATTATTATTATTATTATTAATATTATACAATTATTATTGTAAATAAATAACTGAAATCAATCCTAACTGTAACTGGAAAAAAATGTAGACACAACTGGAGTGATATGCTAAGATCTCTTAAGAAATCGTTTGCTTGAATATTAAAGACAATTCTATAGAATACAAAAAATATATATTTTATGTAATTGTCTGTTGTCTTAGACCCGACTCATGACTGAGAATTAATAAGTCTTACCTCCCTGATTCATCATCTCTCCTTTCTGCTTCATAGCCATATAGTCAAAATAAGATCATTATCATATTATAACTTTAGTTTTGTCGACTTGCAAAGCTCGCTGCGTGCCCACACCTCTGCATAAAAGTTACTCCGGTTTCACAGTACATAAGCGGCGTGTATTTTATCGGCGTGCATGTAAACAACTGGTATTGACACCGGGAGCAGAGCAGTGCGTGAGGCACGCGGGAATGGTTTTCTGCACACATGCATGCGTCAGTTTGATTTTACCACCGATTTTGTTTCGGTTGCACATAGACAATAACAAACTTGCACATGCAAAATACGCCAAATGTGAATGGCCTCTAATGTCTTTATTCTGGGGTTACTACTTAAAGTTAATACACTTGCATAAAGTAAGTCGTAACTCAAAGCTTTTACTAAGGCTAGTTTTTTTCGCACCGTCTCCCTGTGCCACCCCCCAGCAAGATGTCACCCTGGGCAACGACCATTTTGCCCATGCCTAAATACGCCACTGCTCCCACTTCTTTAAATGTTTACTGTGTTAACCAATGCTGATGGTGATTTTTAATAAACCAACAGCGTTGATTTAATTGTTTTCTGAATCCTGTCATAGTTTTATCAACAACATTTTTAACAGGGCTTTAAATAATCTATATTTAATCTATATTTAAATAATCTATATTTAATCTATATTTTATATATATATATATACACTATATATAATTTTTTTATTGAATGTTATTTAATTGTCGATATGACGCACACATGCCCAGCCTCCTACTTAAGCCCCACCCTAATTAATTGAGTGCTTGTTTGTTAAACCTGCGGATTAATCAAAATGAAGAATGGTCAGAAATGCCCATCCCTAATTCTGAATTTCTGTTGCGTTTCATCTGGTGCAAACAGCCAATTTGCTAACCACTGCGTATCTCGTCATGTAGCATGTTGTTAAGACATGGTTTTACAATGTAACCTGCTCACCTAATGTTTATGTTTGTAATATTTATGTTATTTGCTAATTAATAACCTCATGTGGAACTCTGAATCTGCGTCTCATTTCAGAGTCTGCTATTGTCCACCAGAGGTTGCATTTTGCTCACAGACGCATGCTTTGAGAGCCTTCTGACTGAATGAAGCGAATATGCCTCTGTAAAAAAAAATAATAAATAAATATCTATATTAGCATAGTTGCTGTTTTCAGTGCAGTAAGTTTTTTATGAAAGTACTTAAAATATGTATTGTAATTTAAATTCACGTGTGACAAAGTTAACAGAAGTGAATTTGGGTTTTTTATTGAAATTAGAGAAAAAAACAACAACTCTGAAATCTGAAAAAAAAAACTTGACAGGAGTGTGTTGTGTCTCACTTTTACCAAACTCTTAAAAACTCAAAATCCAGTCACCAGAAGGAGGCTTATTGGTGGTTGTGTTTTGATTTGTGTGTGTTTGTGTTTGTGTTCAGGTCGGAGGACATTTCCTCGAAGCTTCATGCCTCAGGAGAATCTGTTTCAGCTGGTGCCGTCCAGCCGTACGCGCAGCTACAATGGAGAGAGCACATTACTGTACAGCGGAGATGTGCACTCCATCAGCTGGACTGAGAAGAACTGTCAGCGCAGCACTCCTAAATGTAAGAACACACAAACACATTAAAACGGATACCACATAATTCACATTCACACACGTGACTACTCATCAGATTTTCCTGTTTGTTGTTGTATTTCTTATGAAAAATCACTTGTATATAGTGTGACCAGTGTAGACTAATTCTAAAGTAAGTGGCTCTACTGAATCAGTTTTAGTGACTCGAAAGCATCAATTGAGCTTCAGTTTTTCTTTAGTTGGTTTCAAAAGAGAAGGACTGTAATATGGCAGTTATTTTTATTAATTAAAAGCTTACTGTGTGAGCAGTGAAACTGATTCCAGGGTTCCCGCGGGTCCTTAAAGTCTTAAAATGTCTCAAATTAAAAGTCTTAAATTCTCTTAAATTTACTGTAAAGTTGCTGTATAGGTATTAAATTTTCAGCTGGTGTGCTTAATGATGATAGGGAAGCACAGTGGTCCACCGTAAAACATCTAATAGTTGATCAATTTACTATGTGTGAAACAGGAGTGAAATGACAGTATCCGTGATTTATTAGCTTACTACAGTAGGTCGGCTACAGACGCTGACGACGGTCTGCTCCTGCGTGCTGCCATTACGTGGTTGAGGTGAGGTGACCATGGGGCTCAAAGCCATCAAGTCGCACTTGAAAGGAGAAAAGCACCAGCGGTATGTTGCAGCAGCTAGTCATAGCGAGTCCATGTTAATTGCATTGTTTGCAGCTCGACCTAACAATGTTATATATATATGTATATATGTATGTATATGTGTATATGTGTGTATATATATATATATATATATGTATGTATATCAGGGGTGCCCAAACTCAGTCCTGGAGGGCCGATGTATTTATCTCCAACCCCAATCGATGTGTTTGTAGGTATACTAGAAACTTCCTGGCAGGTGTGTTGAAGCAAGTTGGAGCTAAACTCTGCAGGACACCAGCCCT
>CAIGQZ010001197.1:2204167-2271643 GCA_903798205.1 Danio tinwini
TTTTTTTTTTTTAGACTACATTCTATAATTATATTTATTGTATATTCTTTTTACAATTCTACTTTTTGTATTTTTGTATTAATATTATATGTTAGTCACCTAGGGTCTCAGAGTAACGGAATTTCGATTCTCTGTATGTCTTGTACATGTGGTTGAATTGACAATAAAGCTGACTTTGACTTTGACTTTATAGACACACACACACACACACACACACACACACACATTTGTGTTTTCTAACAGTTATGTAGATTAAGCATTAAGCAGTTATGTAGATTAAGCATGCAGTGTGAACTGTGTAGTCTGATTTATAAGTGATTCGAATGAATCAGTTTTTTTTAGTGAATCATATGCTTACAGTGTGAGCAGTGGAATCTGATTTACAAGTAATTCTAAAGGATTTTAGCATGCAGGGTGAGTAGTGTAACGTGTTTCACAAGTGATTCTGATGAATCTGTTTTTATTATGAATCAAAAGCTTACAGCATAGTTCAGCTCACATGCAAGTAACTATAATGAATCAGTAATTTTTGATTAATTTAAAGCATACAGTTCAGCAATATAGTCTGATTCTGAAAACAAATTACTCATTTCTTTTAATAAGTTTCCAGTTTGAATCCATCTAAACACTGCGCTATATAATTTGTTAAATATAAGAATATGAAAGCAAAATGGACATCATAAAAGAAATACACATTCATTAGATTATATGGAGAACTTCCAATTTACTGTAAGTCAAATCTAAAATTGTATATATATTTATTTATTTTTATTTTTTTTTAGTCAAATGAAATAACTCATTATGAAACTAGATGTTGTTCATGTTGACCGTCTCTTTTAGAGATGCTGCATCTTGATGGTGTGTCTGTGTTTAGAAAAATTCTGCAAACATGTTCTTTAATCAACTCCATTTCCTCAGAGGAATCCAAGACAGATGCCTAAATTTGACTTATGCACATGGATGCTCGGCTCTGCTGTCTGCCTGCGGGTTTTCTCCCCCTAAAACCTCCATAAACTATAAACTATCCCAATAGCTTCATGTCAAATATCATTACAGCAGCACTAAGCTGATTAAGATTATCGTAAATGCTGACGCAAATGTGTCCGTCATGCAAGAAGTGGGAAAAGCGCCTGAGAGATGCGTAAATCTTGTCTGCTGAGTATTTGGGGTGTAGTTTTAACTGCATCCAGACCTGTCTATGATTAGATCCATACAGCATGCTTATAGAACAATGGCAAAATTATGAAGAGAGTCATTCTGGAGATGTTGTAAAAAAGAGAGCTTCCAAACATTAGATTGAATATTAGCTTGTCCAAAAGGATTTAAATATGTAATACTCAGTTGTGTAATATTTAACCAACAGCTCACCATCTTCCTCAGTGTTCATTTAAATCATAGTTTATTGCCGAGGAGGGGAGCAGTTGCATATAAATATGAATGTGTAAATCTGTAGTGAGTTGTAAATACAGTTGTGGTTTGACTCTGTGTCGTCAGTCAGTCTGTGTGTGTGATTGAGCCTGGTTCGAGTTGCAGTCTGCGGTCGTGCTAACATTAACATGGTTTGTTTCTTCTTTACCCTCAGCGCCAAGGGCTCCGGTAAACTGGCGTCAGGGGAAGCTGCTCGGTCGAGGAGCTTTCGGGGTGGTGTATCTCTGCTACGATGTTGATACGGGGCGCGAGCTGGCAGCCAAACAGGTGCCCTTTGACCCGGAGTGTCAGGAGACCAGCAAGGTTAGTCTGATGATTTATACAGGATTAAGGATTTATACATTAAAGAAGTGCTCTCTTCTTGACTTTTGTCTGTGTGCCCAGGAGGTGAATGCGCTGGAGTGTGAGATCCAGCTCTTGAAGAATCTGCGACACGAGCGTATAGTGCAGTACTACGGCTGCTTGCGGGATCCTGTGCAGAAAAAGCTGTCTATTTTTGTGGAATTTATGCCTGGGGTATGTATTCTTCCTTAAGAATTGGGTGTGTTTGTGCTGTTTATTGTAGAAATTCAATAATTACATGGAAATGTCTGGTTGGTGGCGAAGGTAGAGTCATTTAGAAATGAAGCATGCAGCTGGCACTGAATCATTGGCTCACTCATTTCATTCAAAGTTGAATTAATTCAACAATGAAACACGGCAGGGTTGCAGACAGGGTTTGTGTAAAAGAAATAACTGTAATAAATGTAAAAAAAATAACAGTAAAATTACCTTTTATAACTGTGTGAACAAAAGTGAAATTAATAATACTAAAATTTAAACACCTTTTAGCAGTCTCTTTTATTTGTAAAAGCTTGTATCCACTATTTCCACAGTATTCACTAACGGACAAGATGACAAGTGACTGTACTGTAAAGTCAAATCAGAAATATCTTTCTGTTGAAAAAGTAATGTCTTTCTATTGAAAACTGTACCAGTGTTGCAAGGTAATTGAACAAAGTCCTTTAGTGTCGTGTTCCCCAACCTTTTTATTACTGTGGACCGATCAATGCTTGACAATTTTTCCCGTGGCCCAGTGGGAGAGGGGGGTGGTGTACATAGACTGCTAGGTGATAATCAACCTTTTTTTTGTCTTATTTATGAAGAAAATTATAAAGCACCGCTGTGTTAATTAGTCTGCAGAAGTGTGTATATTCCATACAATGTATGAAGTTGATTGATTAGTTCTTGTCACGACTCGCGGTGTGCTTGCGGCATTCTGAAAAGTTTTGACATGTTTTCAACTGGGTGTGCCTGGAAGGTATGAGATATGCACGCTCAAGCCGCATGCCTCCACTGGAAATCCGCTTGTTAATGGTAATAATAAAATGTTTACTAAGCAATGTATTACTTTCGAAAAAATTCCAATTGCAATATATATATCCATGCCTAATATCTGATGGCCAAAAAATGATGAATTTAAAAAAAAATTATTAAATATTGGTGCCTGAGATGCAGCATGTCCAGAGACTGTTGTGTACACACCATGATGTTATATAAAATTCACTTTAATGTGTGAGATGACTAAAAAGTGGTCATAAACTAATATTTTCTCAATTCAAACGAGTAGCAGCTCCGACCCGAAAACGACTTAACAAACGGAAAACGAAAAGACGCGATATGTGAACAAGGCTACCATCATTTGCGATCTCCAGCAGTTGATCTTTTTGCACAGACATGCTGGATTCACCTTGATTTGTTGACAAATGGGTTGCGAATTGATTTCTTGACAGTTCGTGGGTCCTTCACTGGGCCTTTTCCCCTTCACAAAGAAACTTTCCAAAGTCATCTGTTTCTTACTAATTTTGCTAGATTGTGGGTTAAATTTAGGCGCTCAAATGACAGAGATGTAACCGAGAAACGGTTAAAATAAAAGAATAAAAGATTTTTCAAAATAAACTCATATAATAAATAAAACAAAAAGAATTAATGATTTCTTGTGCCCTGATTTCTATACCAGTCCACAGCCCGGGGGTTGCGGATCACTGCTATAGTGAATGAAAAAATATGGCAAAACAAATATAGCATAATTCGGGAAGAGGTGATTTTTCAAGAAACGGTTCCTTTTGACAAATCAAAACATGGAATATTTTCTTTATGGAATTAAAATTGTACTCTCATTCACAGACAAATGACTTCTATGAACTACTGTATTTCATATTAGTCAATCAAAGCAAATGTGTCATAATTCATGACCAAATGATTCTTAAGAAGAAGTTCCTTTTACCGAATCAAAAAATACAGTATGGAAGGGGGAGCATGATATATGAACAAACACATAAGAGTTCGTTTTAGTGAATCAAAACAAACAGCAAGATCAATGTAATGTGATTTGCAAACAAAATGCATGTATGAACCTTTTTTTTTTTTTTGGTGAATTAAAAATTTCAACATGAATCAAAACACTAAAAGCAGCACAACTAGTGTAGATCAGTTCAGAATGGACTCTTATGAATCAGTGTTTTTTTATTTTGATTCAGAATGTATAGTGTATCAAGTTTTGGGCAATATAGATATAATCTATTTCACACCTACAGTTGCAATCAGAATATTTCAACCCCCTGATTTGTTAGCCCCCCTGTTTATTTTTTTCCCCAATTTCTGTTTAACAGAGAGCAGATTTTTTCAACACATTTCTAAACATAATAGTTTTAATAACTCATCTCTAATAACTGATTTATTTTATCTTTGACATGATGACAGTAAATAATGTTTGACTAGATATTTTCAAGACACTTCTATACAGCTTAAAGTGACATTTAAATGCTTAACTAGGTTAATTAGGTTAACTAGGCAGGTTACGGTAATTAGGCAAGTTATTGTAGAATGATGGTTTGTTCTGTAGACTATGGAAAAAATAAATAGCCTAAAGGGGTTAATAATTTTGACCTTAAAATGGGTTTAAAAAATTAAAAACTGCTTTTATTCTAGCCAAAATAAGACAAATAAGACTTTCTCCAGAAAAAAAAAATATTATCAGACATACTGTGAAAATTTCCTTGTTCTGTTAAACATCATTTGGGAAATATTTAAAAAAAGAAAAAAAATTCAAAGGGGGTTCAATAATTCTAATTGCAACTGTATGTTCAATTTACAGTGTTAATCTGGTTCAGACAAGTTGGAATTGGAATCTACAGTAGGTAGGCTTCTGAATCAAGAACATAAGAACTTCTTATTTCCGTCTTATTTCCTTTAGTGCAAACACAGCTTGCATGTGGGAATAAAGTACATTCTCAGTGCCTCCTTGCGTTTCAAATACAACATTGTTAAACCAACAATGAATCTGCGCTTTCCAAATAAATGACAAACCCACTTTAAAATGTCACTGGCTTGCGAATGTATCCACAGTGTTCTGTGTCAGCACAACCGCACGGCTTTACGAGTTCATTTTCTCCACAAATAGAGGCCTTAATGAGCGTCAGACAGGCTCTGTCCCATCCATCAGCTCAGTTTAATATGCAGTGTCTGGTACAGGCCAATGTTTCACCAAAGTCCCTGGCAGACACATGCATCTCTGCTCGGTACTGCTGTGTGTCCTCATAACAACACAAGAAACAAACATACATTAGTCTCAGTTTAGAGTTATTTACATTTATTTATATTAAAAAGGCTGCTGAACAGGGCATTGTAAAGTGTGCAGTTGTATTTGAGGATAAAAGCACGGCTAAAGAAGGTCCAGGCAGGTCTTGACCACTTTAAGCACACCGGGACAAGTTTTGCTCATGCTTATCGTCAGGTTTTTTAGATGGCATTAACCATACCTGTCAAACCTTCCGTTTTTGCCGGGATTCTCCTGTATTTTATTCTATCTTACTTTAATCCCATTTAAGTATTTTCCTGTATTTCTCTCATATTTTTATTCTTTTTATGAAGTGTGAAAGTAGCATTAAAGAGCCGATCTTAAATGTGATGTTATTGCAAAAGCTGTTCAAGAGAATTCTGCTTTCGCTTTATTTCGGCTTGAAAGCACGTTGAAATTAATATTAAAATCATCGCATTCACTTCATTTCCATCAAAGCTATGCGTTGACTGTTGCCCTTCCTTTGCAATTTCTAAATCAGTCCAGTCATGACTGAAGGACGCCCTCCGTAGTGATAAAGATACTGTTCCTAGATCAGCTTCTGTACATGTTATTTGAAGAGGAGCGAAAGTGGACACTTTTGGATTTAGGTGTGTTTGTAAATAGTCAAATAAACGTATTAATATATAAACATGTCTGTCCTGGTGTGTTTTATTTTAAACAAATAGTTTTGTCTTAAATGAGCACAAACAGTTATGAAAGTAATCGAATGCTTTTATTATAGATCTGTGGATTCTTAAAGTGACACCTCTGTTATCAAACAAAACAGAGGATCGAAATGAGAGATTTGCTGCTCTTCACTAAATAACTATAGTAATTTTTATCAATATTTAAATACAGAGAATAAAGGTGAACGAGAGTTTCTGGCTTGAATTAATTTGTGTATAGGACATTGATTTTAACAGGCTAAACCCTTTTATTTTATTTTTTATTTTCTATTGTTTGTTATTTATTCTATCATTTGAAGCTTATTTCCTCCCCATATTTGTAATGGTTTTAACTAGGCTTATATACAATTAAATTGCTCTGAATGAACAGATTAAGGAGTTTGGAGTCATTTTGGTAGTTCTTTTGGGTAGGTTTGAGTTTTTTTTGGGAGGGGGCCAGGGAGGGGGGTGGGTGGTTGTATCCAGTATTTTTACATCCCAATGTTGACAGGTATGACATTAACTAATCGATTTTTCACCCCATGAGCAAAGTAAACATGCAAAATCACAAATACACAACTTTATGCTTCTGATACTCGCTTGTTACACAGAAAAGGAACAAAGACCATATTTATGCACTTGTTAAAACCTAGTACTCCCTCTAGCCTACATTTTTGTAGTCGCTGTTGCGTTTATCGTACATCTTTTTGTGTTCAGACACTAATTATGCAATCTTCTTCGCCATTAGGAGTATGTTCGCCTACAGCATTTTGTGCTTTCGAGCACCACCAAATTATGTTTACTGTAACTGCAGCAAAAACACTTGTGCACATTATTCTCTAATAATTTAACAGTTCACAATCAAATATTCCTTACATATTTGTAGTAGTGTAGATCTTTTTAAAATTTCATAGTGTTTTTTCTTTTGGGTTTTCTACCTGTCCCTTCACAGAATATGGATTGTATTTTTTTGGTTTGATCCCACTTTATATTAATGGGCCTTTATATTAACTGACTACAGTGTTAATACATAAAAAGAATGTACTTCTCTTGTTCATTCCGCATTGCAGAACACTTAATGGTGTTACTGAGATGGGATACGGGTAAGGTTAGAGACAGGTTTAAAGGTATGTGTTAGTTTAAGGGTGGGTTAAGGTGCAAGGCATGGTTTAACAGTGTAATAATAACTAATTAATTACAGATGTAATTATGCACAGGTATTTTTGAAATATGTCAAATGTAAAAACATGTATGGACACAATAAGTGCGTTTTAACAATTATTAAATTAAATGTAAGTGCATGCTTATTTTACTTAATGTAAAGTGTGACTTTTTTACTGGTTTTGTTATTTTTTGTGCATGGAATAAGCTAAACTAAAAGCTAGAAACAGACAAGGAGTTGAATCAGTGGCAACAGGGTTGCATGAGGTGAGAAATATGTTGCGTAATGAAGGATCAGAGTGAATTACAGTAGGATTACATGTGCTTTGATTTAATGCATTGAAAAGGACAGTTTGAAGGGGTTTGTGTTGCTAGGAAGGCGCTGCAGTTTGTCTCATTGTAGTTTGCGTCACAGGTGTTTCACGGTGTTGTCCTTGAGGAGACATTGTTTCTTCGGCAAGGGCTGTAAACAGGAAAGCAGAGGAAATATGAACTTTTTGTTTGGGCCAGTGTTTCAAAGAAATGCAGACACATGTGAGGAACGCTTGGCACTACGATCTGTTTTTCCAGAAAGTTAAAAACAATTCAGTGTTCTGACGAACTCTATACTTCCAGTTCCAGTTTTGTAAACACAATTGAGTGTGACTTCCTGGCAAACACACCAATTTTTAGCAAATAATCATCTGGAATATTAGTATTCATCTATTTTTTGATAAGAATGATAAATAAATGTATTTTATGAACATAATTTTTTACACAATTTATGCATTTTCCGTCACAAAACATTTCATATTTAATTATATTTTATTATTTATTGTGCGTGGGTATACTGTATGTATAATATGTTAAATATGGGTAGATAAATGCTGGCATATTAAAAACAATTAATAACTTAAACAGGATACATTCTAATCATTCAAAATAAAATCTAAAGTCTAATCTTTTTGAGAGTCTATTTTTGTCTTTAACTCGTTTATTTGTATTTCCGTTAAAGGTAAAAAAAAATATTTCTATATATATATAATTTTTATTATATATCAGGGTGAAAGTCCCAGCACACCTCTAAACAAGCTACATAATTAGTTAGACAGCATAATAATGTGCACTTAAAACATCTTTTACCTGCATGCATAGAGTATGAACAGTTCTGAAATCAGGAAGGAGTCAAAATATTTTCCATTGCACTGTATCCTTTGGTAAACAGCTTTAAATCCTGTTTTTATGTTTCCTGTCAAAGCATGTGCTGACAGTTTGTTTTCAGGTTTCCTAATAAAAGCATTTCTATAAATATAGATAAACCATTCTGTCTTTAAAATAACACTTACACTTGATATACTGTATCTGAATTCAATCGACATTCCTATTTAATAACCTGTATTGAATGGTTTGATAAATCTGTGCATCCTGTGTGTGTGTGTGCAGGGCTCTATTAAAGACCAGCTGAAGGCGTACGGAGCACTCACTGAGAAAGTGACCCGCAGATACACCCGGCAGATCCTACAGGGAGTTCACTATTTACACAGCAACATGATTGTGCACAGAGATATCAAAGGTAAATCACAGAAATCATAAATCTCCTCCAGATAATAACAGTAGAAGTGCTTTGCATTAAAGAGAGAGAGTGCCATTTGCTCCACAGCACCTGGAATACAGTGGGCGTCGTTAAAGGGTCATGAACCCCCCCCCCCCCCCCCCCCCCCCTTTCAGTTCAAGTCTACCTCTGAATTTTTTTCAAAAAATGTTTTATGATGGCCGTGGAGCGCTGTGAGCAGAAGGAGGAGTGGGCATGGCCAGCAGAGCAGGGGAGAAATAAGGCCTTTTGTCAGTTGGCTCACCAGCTCTAGATTAAAAAAAATCTTAAACAAAATGTGAGGAGACCCATGATTTTATAGTTTACAAAGTTAAAAAGCAGAGAAATAAACAGTAAGTATTTTAATGCTGATATCTACGATAGCCTATTCGTAATTTCATAAAATATATAACCACAATTTGTTATATCATTATAAAGATAATCATGTTTATATAAACACTATAAATGAGGAGGACTTCTCTCCTCCTCAATACCTGGGTCTGAATGCATACACAGTGGATAGCAGTACAGCATGTCTCTTTCTCTATCTATTCCAACCACTAGCCCTGTTGGTAATCTGGAGGATTTTAAACACAGCAGCATCAATAGGTGATGTGTCTGATTAGTAACAAACTCAACTGATAAAAGACAAAGTCTGCCATTCTCCAAAAATCCCGAAAGATTAAGTTAACTGACAAAAGCTCCAAATTATCCAGTTTTCCCCACAATTAAAGCTGACAGTTGTTAATGTTGTCTTAACTGATGCTTAACACACACAAATCTGTTAAAATCTCAAAAAAAGGACTCCAGGGCGTCTTGAACCTTTAACATTGGCAAATTATATACACATACAATTGAAGTCAGAATTATTAGCTCTCCTTAATTATTAGCCCGCTGTATATTTTTCCTCAATTTCTGTTTAATGGAAAGATTTTTTTTCAACACATTTCAAAGAGTAAGAGTTTTAATAACTCATTTCTAATAACTGATTTTGTTTTTTAATCTTTGCCATGATGACAGTAAATAATACTTTACTGGATATTTTTCAAGATACTAGTATTCTGCTTGAAGTGAAAGTAAAGGCTTAATTAGGGAAATTTGGTTATTTAGGCAAGTTAGGGTAATTAGGCAAGTTATTAGTTCTATAGACAATAAGAAAAAAAGTATATATATTACTTAAGGGGTCTAAATGCAAGAGTGTATGGATGTTTCCTAGTGTTGGGTTGTGGCTGGAAGGGCATCCGCTGTGTAAAACATATGCTGGATAAGTTGCCGGTTCATTCCGCTGTGGCGACCCCTGATTAATAAACGGACTAAGCCAAAAAGAAAATGAATAAATGAATGAACCTAAGGGGTCTATTAATATTGACCAATAAATGTTTTTTTTTAATAAAAAAAATGCTTTTACTCCAGCCAAAAATATTATAGGAAATACTGTGAAACAATTCCTGCTCTGTTTAACATCATTTGGAAAATATTTTAAAAAAAGAAAGAAAAAAAAGTTCACAGGAATGTGAATAATTTTGACTTCTTCTGTATATATATATACACACACACAGTTGAAGTCATAATTATTAGCCGCCCTCAATTATTAGCCCCCTGTTTATTTTTTCCCCCAATTTCTGTTTAAAGGAGAGAATATTTTTGCAACATTTCTAAACATAATAGTTTTAATAACTCATTTCTAATTGGTTAATTTTATCTTTGCCATGATGACAGTAAATAATATTTGACTAGATATTTTTCAAGACACTTCTATACAGCTTAAAGTGACATTTAAAGGCTTAACTAGGTTAATTGGGTTAACTAGGCAGGTTAGGGTAATTAGGCAAGTTATTGTATAATGATGGTTTGTTCTGTAGACTATCGAAAAAAAATTTTGCTTAAAAGGGCTAATAAATTTGACCTTAAAATAATATATAAATATATAAAATAAAATATATTGTTTAACAGAAATTTTTTCTTATATTTACCAAGAGTTCAAATTTATGGCAATAATATTTTTTTTTTTTGCAAAAAACAATTCATATAGGTTGGGAATAACTGAAGGTTAAGTAAATTATAAGTTTATTTTTGGGGTAAACCATATTTTAAATGGTATATTTTTATAATTTTTATAATTATAATTCGCTATTTAACAAAACACCCCAATGCAACTAACTAATGAGTAGAGGAAGATGTAGAAACAAGACTATTTATATATGCTATTCTACAGGAAGAATAATACTGTAATTAAACAGTGTTTTAGTTTTAATCTGCAAAAACATGCATTATGCCCATAATACATGTATAAAATGTGCATTACGTTTGAATTTTAATATTTCTTTAGATGTATGTGGCAGTTTCTAATAAAAATCCCAGACATTTCTTACAGTTCCTATTATACACTTTTTTTACATTCAAAATGACTACAGATTGACTGAAATTGTTGGAATATTCCCAAATTTCCTCAATATAAATGAACAAAGTGAAACATTTTTGAAACATTCGAGTAACCCTCACTGCAAAAAATGCTGGTTTCCACACAAATCCTTCATGTTGTCCCAACACAAATCTATTAAGTTCACTTAATTATTTTTTAGAAATTTAAGTGGATTCAACATAAAACAATTAGGTTGTCCCAAAAACAACTTCAACTCATTTTAAGTAAGCACATTAGTTTGAACAAGCAGCAAAAGTAATTTTTTGAGTGCTCCTGGAAGATTTCTTTGCAAAATTCTTATCTAATACAGTCACATTCAGAGAGTGTATGTGGACATTTCATTCCCATAACAAACTGAAGATCCTCTTGGAAATATCCACAAAAAAAATTGAGGGCCGGAAAGGAAAACATCTCTCTCTCCTTCCACTCGTTTGGTCCTAATTTTCCGTTCAGAATACAGCGAGACTTCCAGGGTGTGGAAATCTTGTGGCTGGTAGGAATTAGTCACTACTCAAACAAGCACAAATCTCACAGGCAACACAACTAAAGCAATGGAAAATCAAGTGTGGGCAGAACGGCCGTGTCTCAAACCTCAAACGCCATCAGCCGAAGACAGCTTATAGTTTTACGTCGTCGTCATGTTGGTCAGAAAAACATGTCAGTTGGTGTAACTCCGTCTGCACGTGTTTCCTGTCAGGCGCAAATATTCTGAGGGACTCCTCTGGAAATGTGAAGCTGGGAGATTTTGGGGCCAGTAAGCGCATTCAGACCATCTGCATGTCTGGGACGGGGATCAAGTCGGTCACCGGCACCCCCTACTGGATGAGCCCTGAAGTCATTAACGGAGAAGGATATGGACGCAAAGCAGATATTTGGTGAGAGATGATACATTTTGAACACTTGTGTGCTTTCCATTTAACATTGCAAATTAAAATGGTAAATTTGAAGCAATATTGCATGTGTTCAGAAGAACGAAACTTGAAAGGTCCTGGTTAAAAAAAAAGTACGAAGATAGACTTCCTGGTAAAATTTGTGCTAATCATAAATATTAAATTTGCTGCAATGGGGAAACCTGAATCACTTTTTTGTCCTAAATAATAAAAGTCTCGCATCTTAGAATGTGCGATAAAAATGTAAAAACAAAAGCTGTTTCATGAATGTTAAGTTCAAATCCCAGATGCTTGAAAATGAATTTATATTAATAGTTCTGCAAAGTAAACTAATTCATTGTGTTGATAAACTTTGGCTTTGAAATTTCAGAAAGACTGAAACATTGAGCATTAGGATTGGTTCAAGCGTTAGTCCAGATATTTGTTATACAGTCCTGTAATCTGTTTTTGTTGTGCATTTAAAACTGTTTTTAAAATGTGTAACTAATGTATTTCATGCACATTTTTGTTAAAGAATTTCACATTTTGGAATGTTTTTTTTGCTATTCAATATAATTGAGTTTGTATCACAGTTGGTACACTGTAAAAAGTGGTTAGTTACTTAAAGCGAGTAAACCAATTGCCTTAAAAGCAACAAGTTTACTTCACAAAGATAATGTACATTAAGTAAACCCATTGTAACTTGGAACTGTTAAGCTGATTTTTTATAATTATGCTAATTGTACTGACTTTTTTTTCACGTCAGCTAATCCCTGTTTACTATTTTAGCACGTCTGTTTTCAAATAATTACTGTAATTGTTACAATATTAGATATTTGGTGCTTCATTAAGTTTATAAAATCTACAATTATAGCCTGTATTAAATTTAAGAGCAGTTACTGTATGCCATTTTGCTAGGTACAGAAAAGCTGAAAAGAAAATAACAAATATAATAAAGGTGTATTGAAAAAAAGTGATTAGTTTACTTTTATTTAAAAAAAGTGAGTACAATTTGCATAATTATAAAAAATTAAGTCAACTTAACAGTTCCAAGTTACAATGGGTTTACTTATATTATTTTTGTAAAGTCAACTTGCTGCTTTTAAGGCAATTGGTTTACTCGCTTTAAGTAAATATTCACTTCTTACAGTGTAGCAAAATTTCACAGTTCTGACATTGAAGGTTAAAATCTTGCAATTCAGTCTCATTTGATCCCTTTTTGTGTGAATTCTTTCAAATTGAGTAAAGGCTTTCTCACAATTCTGAAGTTTATTTCTCTTAATTTTGTGTTAAAATCTCGCAATTCCAGTGTTATTAATTGTAGGTCAATCAAGCACAGATGAATGCTCATTTTGTCCTTGTCATTCAGCGTTTTTTTTATGCAACTTTCTAAAATGTACACATGAATTGAATTAAAACAATGCGGTTGTAACCTAACAGTCCATGTCCATCATTTCTGTCTCCTTAGGAGTGTTGCATGTACAGTGGTAGAGATGCTAACCCAAAAGCCCCCGTGGGCTGAATATGAAGCAATGGCAGCCATTTTCAAGATCGCCACTCAACCGACAAAGCCAAACCTGCCTGAGGGAGTTTCTGATGCATGCAGAGACCTCCTGAGGCAGATCTTTGTGGAGGAGAAATGGCGTCCCACAGCCGAGGGGCTTCTCAGCCACCCGTTTGTCCAGGGCAGCTTCTGATCGTTCAGACGCCCAGGGAAAACCATCACCACTCCTGCCTTCAGGGTCCAGAGAAACCCACCGACCAGCCAACCATGAACAAACATGACCATAAAGAGGGGATATGAAAAAACGAAATCACACACAAAACTATCATATTAAAAGTGAGGAAAATCAATGATAGCACTTCTCATATTAGTAATCAGAGTTCCTCATGGCTCTGTCCCAAATGACACACTTCAGTTAACATCGATGAGTGTCCCGTTTCTCATTTTGTTTACTTAATGGATCTATTTTGTGGTTTGAAGATTAAAGTCATACTGTGGGTTTCCATTACCCTCCCAGCTGGCACACAACATCATAAGACGTTAATATTAGGTTAGATTTAGGTTGGGATGTCAGGTGACAAAATTGTTTTGTCTAGCCATTGTCTAAGGACAACTTTATTTTGATGTCCAAAAATGATGTCAAATGACGTTGATATTTGGTCGATTTTATATTTGGTTAACATCCACACAACGTCAAGCTGGAACATCATTAGATGTTAATATTTGGTTGTTTTTATGTTGCATTGAAAAGTGATCAAAATCCAGCTTTTGTCTGACGTTGAGCACTGATGTTGGTCTGACATTGGGTTCTGACGTCAACCCGATTTTCTTTTCCACCCAAAATGCAACGTCCCTATGACGTTGGGCTACAATATCAATCTGACGTCATGTTGACATCCTGTGCCGGCTGGGCTGTGTTAATGTGCACTTTGAGCTCTGGCTTGAGAAATGAGTGATGAAAAGTCTAAATGAAGATGGATGCGACTGATCAGGTGTCTATTATGCTTGGTCGATTACTGTTGGTTACTAATGGGTAGTTACTCATGCTATCACCAGGGAGATTATTAATCATTTTAAGCTGTGGTCACAGTGCACTTTTCACCCCAAAAACTTCCATTCATACACTTGTGAATGCAACAGACTGGAAACGCAAGCTCTTGCGGCAAGTTTTGCATGTCGCTGTGTTCGAAAGTTCATGAGGTCAGAAATTTGATAAAGCGAGTGATTGCTCCATATTTTAATGTCGAATCATTTTGTTTTATTCTGCGCCGTTTTGCAGCAGCCCGTCCCACAGAATTTTGCAAGTTCAAATGCTAGTGTGATTGCTTTACTCTCGTTGGAGTGGGGGCAGGACAAGGGGTGTTCATTGTCACCTATTAAGCCTATGCCTAGAAACAGTATTGTTTAGTAGGTTGCCAATGCTACAAGTCAACTGCTCTAACTTCTATTTTTGCTAACTGAATATATTCAACTGGCTATAGCTAGTTAAACATCTATCCACATGTGATGTGTACAGCACACTGAGAGCGTATTTTAGTACCATTTGTTTGTTGACTTTTGGCACCGGAAGAGCATTTGGACCTGAAACTATGATGCGTAACTTAACAAGCATATACTGAACGAGAGATGATAGCAAATGTAGTTTTTACCATAATCTTTCCATGAAAACAAACATGTAGAAATTGATTGAATGATGTCAAATCAGGCGTTTGTATTAGATAGATCCTCGCAGCAGTGTTAATTTATTTAATAAGAGTTAATGTTACAATGCAAAGTATAGTGTTTTAACTGTATCTTTAAAAATGAAACTCTGTAAATGCATCATCACAGTCTGTGAAACAGTGTAGATACTTCAAAGGGTGGTGAGAGCTGGCAGTATTTGTTTCTATCACAATGATAAAAGTCTCATTTTAAAAGAAAAATATTGATTTTGAAAGAATTATGTTGTTTGGCATGAAATTAAAACTATTATTAAATAGTTGCTAAACACATCAAAGTATTTCAGGTTGTGAAATGTCATGTGGTGTGACTCCCCCAAAACTTTAATATTTCTGAATGAATCATTTTTTTATTCCCCCATTTTGTGCAGTTTTTATGCACATCTTAGTATATAATGGCCTCTTTTTTTTATGTGATTTCCAAAAAAATATTCAAAAACAAATGGATGGAAACAGCTATTGTTAGCCAATTCGTATCACTCTAGTTTGCCACCATTTAATTAATCAGAAGTAATATAAGTAAATATTATATCAGAAGTCAAAAAGTAAGGTCAAAAGTTTGGGGTCAGTTTTTTTATTATTACTATTCTGTTTATAAAGGCAGCATTTATTAAATGTAAAAAAAAATGTAAAATATTTATTAAAATAAATAACTGCTTGCTTATTGTATGTAGTTTTAAATTAAATTATCAATCCAGTCATTATTGCTTTTATGAGTATTGCCATTAATAATGATAATATTAATAATAATAATAATAAGAAGAAGAAGAAAATAATAATTAATATTAGAGTGATTTCTGAAGGATCATGTGACTGTGAAGATTGGAGTAATGAAGCTGAAAATTCATCTTTAAAATCACTGGAATTATTAAATTAAATGATAAACTACTTTTGAAGTTATTTTATAGTACAATACCGTTTTACAATTTTACTATTTGTACTGTATTTTTGATTAAATAAATGCCGCCTTGGTGAGCAGAAGCTTATTTTAAAACATTTAAAAATCCTACTGACCCCAAGCTTTTGACAGGTAGTATATATATGCTAAATATATATACTGATATATCATGCTGTTTAACACCTACAATTTTTAATATCATTTCAAAATGTATCATTTGTTATATGTAAAAACATATTATATAATTGACACAAATAGGGTAGACACAACTTGATGGTTACACCACATGACATCTTTAAACTAGACCAAATATGAATCTACAACAGTACAATCACGTTTGAACAACAAACAAAAAAAATCCTTTCTTTATTATGGACATCCTGATCCAGAGTGTGGACACAGTGATCCAGTGGTTGTGTCATTTGGGACAGAGACTACAGTAGGACTTTATCAAGAATGCAGCTAAAGTACACTCTTCATATACTGGCACAGATGGGCCAGAACATCAGCACAGTTTACATGCATTAGCATCGGGCTGACTTTATCTGAACCTCTGATGCACTTAAAACCAGCAGGGGCTCTTGGACAAATCACATGCGCTCCGAATCTGGCATGAAATGGTGTTATTAAAATGTGTTGGGTTTTTTTTTTGTATACCAGAATCCATTTGAGTTTGATTATGTACCTCTTCATCCCTGGCTCCAATCAAAAACACCTCATGGAGCAAATATACGCATAGATGTACTGTACAATACTCATTTGAGTAATGTTGTTTAGTTAAGATTACTGCGTTCGATGGTTAGAATCTAACCAGAATAAGAATGACACACAATAAGGCATATGCAACCACCAAAGTGGTCTGAGACGGAGAAATGTGTCTTTTTTTTCAGCTAATGAAGCTGTATAAACACTTTTGCTTTTCTATATATGTATAATGTAAAGTTTAAGTGAAAGCACTCTTTACCCTGAGGTAATCACTGTAAATACATTCCCATTGCACTCATGCATAAAGCACACATAGGATAATTCAATCCATATTTTTATATGTTTTTTTAAGTCATGTTTGGAGCGAGAATACCAAACGTTTTGTATTATTACTATAAGAATTACCCTAAAGTGTCAAAAGCAATATTTGAGAGTAGACTACTACAACTGGTGTGTTTGCATTCGCGTACTGTTCGGTCAGTCGAAAACAACCAAAGAGCAAATCATATGCTTGAATTATGAATTTGGTCACTTTTGAAAGAGTTGCTGTTTTGTTTTTTGAACCTATTGTTTTTTTATCAACTCGGATGTACAAACACTTTTGTTGTTCTGCTATCATGAAAATGGACGTATGTTGTTTTATAAGACGTATTGTTTTACTTTTGTCTCAGTGTAAGTGTTCAGCTTGATAGTATGATGTTTGAAAGTGAAAGAATTAAACCAGCAGCAATCCATGTTGCAGTTTGTGCCTTTTCTGATGCCCTTATTCTGTCATTTTACAAACGCGTAATGGAGGAATGTGTTGTCTGATGCCCTTCACACAAGGACATTTGCTGAAACATGATTGTATTGTAAATACATGCTGTATCGAGCTGTCATAATGTTTCATTATATTCAAAGTACCTTAGTCCCAGTATATCCTAACGATTGTGAAGATCTGCTTTCAGATCATGCTGGTTTTTGAGGGGCTGACAATGAAGCATTCTGTGCTGCCTTCATGAAAAAGCCTGGAAACATTTATCAGTGATTTTGTACATTGGAATAAATAAATTTATTGTCTAAAATCTTTTTTGTTTTTGTTGTATTTATGTATAGACACTTATGATACATATTTGGAGACTTTTAGACAACTAGAAACATATTATCAAACCAAGTGTCATCTGCAAATGATTATGTTTTACATACATGACTTACATAATGATCATTTCTTTTTTAAAACATTAATTTAATGAATTATTTGTTAAAAGTCATAATTTAAGATTAGTCTCGTGATTTGATCTAATACAGTAAAATGTAATATGAATTCAAATTAAAATGTGAAATAAGTAATTACTACTTAAATATATATTACAATGTCATTTATTTCTGTTAAGACAGTTTAAGTCCATAGACATTTATGAAGCAAGTCTACTGAGAGTTTCTAATAGAAATCAATAATTTATATTTTTACTAATATATTTTGTATTATTTTAACATATTAAAATAGAAAACAGTTAATTTAGAGTGTTAACTATTTTGTAATATCTATTTTTGTAAAAAAAAAAAAAAACATTATTTAAAAATATTTTTATCTGCATATTTAAAGTAGCATTTTCGTACAGAAGAAACATTATTATTATTATTATTATTATTATTATTATTATTATTATTTTGTTGTAATTACATTTTGAAAACGGTTTTGTGATGTTTTTGTCGCTACTATGCTATTTTTACAGTCTGGTCGCTACTGATGAATATAGTCAAAGAGTAGTATTTATTTGAATAAAAAAAGTGCCGTGCCTATGCTACTACAATAAAGTATTATCTATCATTTTCTCACCTTCGCCAAATTTGATTTTTTTTACTAAATGCTTCAGAATTCTTGAGACACGCCTAATCATCTTCATATGTGTGACTATAATAATCATGAAAATACCTTTGTTTGAATGTGGTGCGATGAGCACGTGCGCGCGCTGTCTTGTTTGGTAAGCTCACAAGCACGCGCCTGTTACTAAACGTGCCAGTCAGTCGCTTTGCTGGTAAACTGACCGCTTTGCAGTCTTCATTGACCGGTGTTCTGCTCATGATGTCCGCTTCTCGTACGGTCATTTGTCTGCTGAGGAACGATCTGCGGCTGCATGATAACGAGGTAAACCTTACAAACATCCACAAACTATCTTTCTTATCTGTAGCAGAAGCGAGCACAGGCTTTTCGAGTCTCGCGCCAGAACCACGCGCTTACATTGTATTACATGACGTGCTAAAAATGTTTTTATTGTAATAATATTAATAACATAAAACGCAATATCTAAAGAGCAATAAACTGAATTCCTGAGTTTATTTTTGTGTTGCGAAACATAACATCCACGTGAAGCAATATGCGGGCGCTTATTGGTTGGTTTGTCTGTAATCGTCACTAACGGGCGTGGTCACACTGTACATTGAAGATCTGTCTATTTGGTCAGTTATATATAGATGTATAAACCCGTGTGTTATGTTTTATAAACAACATTTTGTTTTGTTACTGTGTATCTGACATTAATCAGGTTATGTTAAAATTGTGCTGTTCAAGGAGATTATTTTTTTAAATGCAATTCAGATGCTTATTTTTTAGTATAATAAGCTTAATATATGCTTTATTTATCTGGGTTTAGTTTTTGTTTTGTTCTGTAATATACTGATGTAGAAATAAATCAAATGTAGCATATTTTCTGACATTTTTGTGTGAATTTTTGTTTTAGACAACACAATACTAAGGTTTAAACTTTAAAAGAGTTCAGAAATCAATCTTTGGTGGAATAACCCTGATTTTCAGTCACAATGAAAATATTTATTATTTTAACCATTTATGTTTTTTGCGAAAAATAAAAAATGTAAATTTAAATTCCATATTTGTAATGAATGTTATCAGGCCTGTCTAGAATAAATAAAAAATGCTATGCTGTATTAGTTCTATCAAGTAGACTGTGCAAATGAGCAGTGACTTTCTGAAATGCCGTGCTGGCTTTGACAAGTTGAGTTTTGTTGGAGTTTACAGAGAAACCGGTTTTCCTCCATTCATTCAGGTGTTTCACTGGGCTCAGAGGAATGCAGAGCACATAATCCCGCTGTACTGCTTCGACCCGCGTCATTACCAGGGCACATATCACTACAACTTCCCCAAAACTGGCCCCTTCCGGCTGCGCTTCCTCCTAGACAGTGTGAAAGACCTGAGGGCTTTGCTGAAGAAACACGGCAGGTGCGGTTCTCACTTCCTCTACCCATACTTGTATTATATCCCACTTACTGTATACTGCATACGGCACTGATCAAATGTCTGCAATGAGGACTTTATTGTTTTGCAAAGTCTCTTCTCTTTTCCAAGTCTGCATTTATTTAATTAAGGATAGAATAAAAACAGTAATTTTGTGAAATATTATTTACTTTTAAAATAACTGATTTTCATTTGTTTTATAAAGTAATTAATTTGCTCCAGTGTCCTCTGTGTCGCATGATTATTTAGAAATGAGTATAATATGCTGATTTACTGTGCTATTACGATCAATCATTATTGTTGCTCAATAATTAATAATGATTTTTATAACTGTCAATGATGAAAATGGTTTTTTTTTCTGTGAAACCTTTAACTTTTTGGGCATTTTTGATTAAGGGTTTAAAATAGCAGCATTTATTTGAAATAAAATCTTTTTTAAATAAGATAAAATATGATACAGGCCAACAGTTTTCAACTCTGATAAAAAAAAAACAATTACTAATAACAATTAAGCAGGAAATCATTGTGTTATTATGATTTCTGAATGATCATGTGACAGTGAAGACTCATGCTGAAAGTTCAGCTTTACATCTCAGGAATAATTACATTTTAAAATTAAATTCAGTAAAAAAATAGTTTTTATTATTATTTTTTAATAACTTCTGGTAAAAGATTACTTTTACAATTTAGAATTAGATTTCTTTACAATTTCAAGAAAACAGTCCAAAGCAAGAACAGAGTACAGTATGTATTACAACTTTGGAGGAAAAACCAAAAGTATTATTGTGATATAAATCCCACACATATAAGACACACAAGTGGTTGTGAAAAATGAATAAAATAAGTAATACTAATAACCATAAAAACAAAGATCACTGAGAATTATCTCATGAATCAAGAAAGAAATATAAATAAAGCAATAGAAGGGACTTTTGAAAATGAATAAATAAATACATGAATGCATATAATGCACAGGGTTTAATCCCAATCCAAGTTTTCTTGAATAGATTCATTTTATTATTCATTAAATCATAATCTCACTATTTGGATCATATTTACCAGCTCCTAAAGCCATTCATCAAATGTTGGTTCTGGATATTGTTTCCATCTCAAAATAGTTTTTTTTACATTTTAACATTTAACATTTATTTAGATTATTATATTATTATATGATTATTATTATATAGCTTTTAAAATATATATATATTAAAAATCTTACTGGCCAGTAGAGTATATAAGAGCAATAGTTTTAAACTGACAATTCTGTCTCTACATGTTTAAAACCTTTAAGAGTTTTTATCGCCTGTTAAACAGAAAAAGAAGAATGTTTTTTTTTCCTTGTATAGAAGTCAGTGGTTACTGGTTTCCAACATTCTTCAAAATATCTAATTTTGTGTGCTCAACAGAAAAAAAGCCAGCTAAAGAAATCCTGAGTAAATGTTGATTTTAGGGCTCTCTCTCTCTCTCTCTCTCTCTCTCTTTAATGTGTGTTGTGCAGCACGCTGTTGGTCAGACAGGGGAAGCCGGAGGATGTTGTATGTGAATTGATCAAGCTGCTGGGTTCAGTCTCTGCTGTAGTGTTTCATGAAGAGGTGAGTTTACTGATCTAACAGACATCACCGATGCTAGAAATCTGTTTTGTGAAAGTCTTTCTGTCGGCTGTCTGAAGGTGGCGTCAGAGGAGAAGAGTGTGGAGGCAAAGCTGAAAGAAATCTGCTGCCAAAACAAAGTCAGAGTTCAGACCTTTTGGGGATCCACACTTTACCACAGAGATGATCTTCCTTTCAGTCACGTTGGAGGGTAGGAGAAGAGCCGCTGTGTTATTTTACTTTCATTTATTTATATACACAATTTCATTCCTTGTAGTTTTCATATAATTTTTAGTAATTTAATTTATTTTTTACAAAGTATTATTAATACATTTTTTATTTATTTAGCCTATTTTTATTCATTTAGATTTCAAGTCAACATTATATACATATATATTTATGTATTTATAAATACAACAACTGGTGTTGAAGAGCCCCTATTATACATTAAATAGGGTCATATTTTGGTTGTAAGGGTCTCCAACAACAGGCTGATATGCATGCAAGGTCAAAAAACACTTTCATGGTCTTATAATATGCATTTATTTTTACCTAATTATACCAGCGACTCCCATATGAATCGTTCAGCGATTCATTTGTTCCCAAACCCCTCCTTAGCGCGAAGCTAATCTGTGCTGATTGGACCAATGACAGCCTGTTGCGATTGGTCGACACCGACAACCTTCAGCGCGAGACAGAGTGAAATGCCCAGCACAGCTTATCGACAATATAGTAGTCAGAGCCATACACTCTTCATATTAGTGGATTTTGGCTGCCAGTGGGTGAATGTAAATACTGACGACTAACTATTTAGCCCGACACACTCTACCTACTCTTCACACACACACACACACACACACACTTTCATCCGCGACACCCACCCCCTCCCTCCCGGTCCTCACTTTCACTTTCGGGCTGAGGGCAGCATGATCGCCGTTCGCCTAGAGTTCCAGTCCAGCTTGCTCCAGCTCTGACTGTTATTCAGACACCTCACTCCGAACCTAACTCTCCGGTTTCCCAGATTTTTAGGGAAAGATGTTGGCAGGTATGTGTGTACAGTTTATTTTGAAACTTGACTGCTGCAAGTATGTAAGAACAGCTGAGCTGACGATGGCCATAGCAATGACAAACAGCAAAGGATCGCAGGCTCATAAACGCATTAAATCCGTAAACAAAGCGCCACGCGTCGCATTTTCAACGTGGCTTTAGACGCGATATGAGAATATAAAGTTAACCATACAGTACAAGTTACTAGTAAAAAAACACAATTAAATACATAATTTGCAAGCTAGTAAATGCAAGGAGGCAACCATTTTAACCACTTACTTACACTTGTGAAATGGAGGAACTGATCCACTATGAACTGCTCCATGTTCTAACATAATCCCTTACATTAATAGTCCTTTCCGATCCTTCCTTTAATAAAAAGCAGATGAATTCCCCGTTGTAAGTGTGTAGATTCCAGAAGCACTCGAACAGCACAAGGCTGGGCTATAATGCTGAGGTTTTTGCGAGCGCAACAACTGGGCAAAGTTTCGTATCGACGTCACGATGAAACGGCTAAAGACTCGTTATCAAAACGATTCATTCAAAGTACTAGGAGTCGACTCTTTTATAAATCAATCAATATTTTTAAACACTGTTTACTTTCAGATTTAAGCCTTAGCTGGCTATTTCACTTCACTTAGAGCTGTGTTACACACTACATGGAAGGTCATTCTCAAAAACCCATAATAGAGGATCTTTAAGTTAATTCCATCATGAACAGGTAAAAATAAATAAATAATAAATAACATAATAAAAAATAATATTGATAATATATGTTTTGATGAATGGTTATGGTGTCTTTGTCTAATATATATAATTTTCGATTAAAATAAAAATAATCATAATAAGTCAGAATTTAGGGGCTGCACGGTGGCGCAGTGGGTAGCACGTTCGCCTCACAACAAGAAGTGTAGTAAAAGAATAGTATGAGTAACTGTATCAAAGGCTTTTCTAAAATCTATGTATACAGCTCCAGTGACATGACCTTTATTTAGTGCAGTACGTATATGTTCAGTAAATAAAAGCAATGCTGACATGGTTGACCGCAATGGTCTAAAGCCATGCTGGCTATCACTATGCAAATTATTGTCTTTAAGATACTCAATTAACTGATTATACAATGCTTTTTCAAGTAACTTAGAAAATGTAGGAAGAATTGAAAATGGCCGGTAATTAGAGACACTAGTTGGGTCCTCAGATTTAAATATTGGAATAACCTGAGCAGTTTTCCTGATGTCAGGGAATTTATGGAGCCTAATACACAAATTAACTAGATGATGAAAAAGTGGTATAAGAGTTCTAGCATGAGTTTTCATAAAATACATGTTTCAATTGTTTACATCGCAGGCATGAGATATACTATAAGAGTTCAGAATATTGGATAACTCACTTTGTGAGATCTCAGAAAAAGAAAACTGTTGAAGTGTATTCGGCTGCTCCCTCGAGGCAAGACACATGGCTTGAGACTTGAACAGCAAAATTTAGTTTCTTCAATTCACTTATAGCTCATGTCTTTGGACTGTGGGGGAAACCAGAGCACCCGGAGGAAACCCACACGAACATGGGGAGAACATGGAAACTCCGCACAGAAATGCCAACTGACCCAGTCTAGACTCGAACCAGCAACCTTCTTGCTGTGATGTGACAGAGCTAAACACTGAGCCAGCGTGTGACCCAGCATATGTTTAAAAAAAGTAATAATAATAAAATAAATGGTTTTACCAATCGCAAGAAGTCATCCAAGCTAGCATATCATAACTGTAAACTTTGTAAACCAAGTTAAACTTTCCTAGGAATCTTTACAGAAAAGTACTGGAAATAATTCTGCAAATCTATATCTACTGTAACTTCCTGTTTTTTGTTTGTTTATGTTTTTTCAGGACCCGATTGGTAATCCCAGTGCGTGTATCAGTGTTTGTGAAGTCAGTGATTTAGTTGTATTTCTTCTGTGTTTGAAAGGTTACCTGATGTTTACACACAGTTCAGAAAGGCAGTGGAAGCTCAGGGCCGAGTGCGACCGGTGCTTTCCACTCCAGAACAGGTGAAATCCCCCCCTTCTGGACTGGAGGAGGGTGCCATTCCTACATTTGACAGCCTGGGACAGACAGGTGATGATCATTTCCATCACTGTACCAGAATGTGTGTAGTTTAATCATATTTAAACTTCGATATAGATATACAGTAGAAACATGACACAGTCAGTAGCACAATGATGAAAAGCTGAATCAGTCACTCATATTTCCAGTTTCTGAATGTAGCACTATTATTAGCCATGAGTTGTATTCTGATTTCCTCTAAGGCCCCGTTTACACGAGTACGTTTTAGTTTTAGAACGGCATTTTAGAATGAAAACGATCCGCGTCCACACTAGCGTTTCACCCAGAGTTTTTGAACAGCTCTTCGTCTACATTAAAACGGTGAAAACGCACATCATGTGACCACACACACACACACACACACACACACACACACTCTCTCTCTCTCTCTCTCTCTGGTATGCACTGCAGCGTGCTTTGAGCACATACCCATATGAGAGTTGTGCACGTCGGACTGTTCATCACAGATCTCCCGCTGAATCTAATCTCACTATATTTGTTAAACGTGATATTTAATTCATCTTGTTGTCTATATCTAACTACATATTCCCCGACTTTGGTCTTTTAAATCTATTAGTTGTTCTCAGGTAACGTGTTTTGGCTGAGCACAAAGATAAGTTAGGTTAATATCTTAATTAATGTAACCGCGGGTTCTGCACATCTGACTGATTGTTTGCCTTTATTTTCTCTATTGTATGAATTGATATATTATAAATAAATAAATCTATTGTGCGTTATACTTTTATAATAGTCATTATTAATTATTTAAACTGATATTCAATGAAAGATACAGTGCATGTTTCATATTTTTTATGAAAATGAAAGGAGGCAGGAATGTTATAGGCTCCGTTTTGTTATAAATATACATGAAGATGACGGTCATATTATGCAGCTGACGCCTCAACATTTTTGATATCTGTTATGTTTTTAATATCAAAATGAAAATAGGCAGTTCCTCACATAATGTTTTCATTTTTTTGTTAAGAAAGTGAAACAGCATAGCCAGGGTGATGTGAATGACTTTATAAAGTACACACTCAGTAGTTTGTTTTCCATATCAAACTTGCAGTCTGAACTTACAAGGAGAGGATGAAGACTGAACTGTGTGAAGGCTACTTATTATTGAGGACAAAGCCCCAATCAGAGAGGCGAAAGTCTGCTGTTTGTCTGCATTTTTTAGATGTCTCCGTTTTCCACCATCCACACTAAGACGGAGCAGCAGCGTTTTAGAATGAAAACGGCCTCTCCAGCGTTTCCAAAACGCTCCGTTTTCAGGGCACGAAAACTCCGGCGTAGTGTGGACGGATGGCGTAACCGTAGCAAAACTTATGTGTTTTAAAACTAAAACGTATTAGTGTAAACGGGGCCTAAGATGACTGTAGAACAGGGTGGCATGGATATCATGGAATTAAAGGTCTATTCCAGACATTGAAAGTCAAGGAATTTTCAGTAATCATACTGTGATTTGTGGGAAATCTGTGCCAATTAAAAAATTGAAAGCCTCTCTAAATTTTGTGATTTTTGCTTGATTTTTTCATTATATTCAGCAATCATTGCTAAATTCTGGAGGAACTGCTCAACAGCAGCCTGTTTTTTTTATTCTAGGTCATGGAAATTCCTATATTTGAAATTTAACGTGGAGTGGAAACTCTGGTATAATCATCAAAAATATATGTATTGAGAATAAACACAATTCATATTATGAAATAATTAAAGCTTTGGATTAAGACAAATTTGTATTGTGTTTTCGGCTCACTAAATACTACCGTACTACTGTAAAGTTAAATCATAATAAGTTCGCTTTTCAGCTTTTTTTTTGTTTTATCCACGAATTCAAACATATATGTACAGTTGATGTATATATGTACCCCCTTGATTTTTCTTTTCTTTTTTCAATATGTCCCATATGATGTTTAACAGAGCAAGGAAATTTTCACTGTATGTCTGATAATAGTTTTTCTTCAGAAGAAAAAAATTTGTTTTATTTTGGCTAGAATAAAAGCTATTTTAAATTTTTTAAAAAGCCATTTTAAGATCAAAATTATTATTATTATATTAAATTATATATATTTTGTCGATAGTCTACAGAGCAAACTGTCGTTATACAATACCTTGCCTAATTACCCTAATCTGCCTAGTAACCTAATTACCCTAGTTTAAATGTCACTTTAAGCTGTATAGAAGTGTCACCATGACAAAAATAAAATAAATCAGTTATTCGGAAATGAGTTATTAAAACTATTATGTTTAGAAATGTGTTGGAAAAAAAACTTCTCTCCTTTAAACAGAAATTGGGGGGAAAAAAAACAGGGGGGCTAATAAATCTGACTTCAACTGTACACTGTTTTGTTTGCAAATACTGAATAACAAAACTGCATTCCATTTCTAGTTCCGTTTCCAACTAAATTTAATCTTAATACAAAACCTGATACTTAGCTAACAAAATAGAAAAATTGCATGACATTATTGTGTAGAAAGACGAAATGCCCTAAAATTTCTCTTTTTCTGTACTATTCTCAAAATCATCTGTCAGTGTTTTTTTTATGTCATGTCAAAAATTATTAGAATTTTTCCTAGTGATCTTTTGTAATTTCCTGCTGTAAATATATCAAAACTCAACCTTTTTGCAACGTGCATTGCTAATCACTTCATTTGGACAACGTTAAATGTAATTTTCTCAATATTTGGATTTTTTTTAACCCTCATTTTCCAGATTTTGAAATAGTCATATCTAAGCTAATTATTGTCCAATTTATTCTTATTAAGCTTATTATTTATTCCAAAAATTACTGGCTTTGTGGGCCAGGGTCATATATTACATTGTTTTTTCTTATTAGTTATATATTGTTATATACTATAGTTCGTATATATTTTAGTAAATATTTTTTCCTTGAGAAAAGTTGTTCTCTGTACCTGGTACTCTAATTAAATAATATCAAATTAAAATGAATTTAAATTAGAAATGATTTGAAACAAACTGAAATCTGTCAATACCCAGAGCTAATTCTCATAATACATCTGTGGTTTTAGAGCCTTTGGACGACTGTCGTTCTGCCTTCCCATGCCGTGGTGGAGAAACTGAGGCTCTTGCTAGACTGAAACATTATTTCTGGGATACAGTGAGACTTATAATTCCTCTTTTCTAATACCGACTAAAACAAAGATAGAGATAGTTTTTTTTTTAATGTTCTTCTTTTTTTATCACAGAATGCTGTTGCAACTTATAAGGAGACCCGGAATGGCATGATCGGAGTGGACTTTTCCACAAAGTTTTCTCCTTGGTAAGCATTTCATAATGCATAAGCAAAGCATAGACTAAAGGCTGTGCACACCAAAAATTATACATAGAACTCTAATTATAAAGTTTGATAATCATGCTAATTCTATACCAATTTCAGTAGTGTCAATTTCATACTATAATAAAGACACAATAAAACTGGAATAACTTTCAGAACTATCTCCAGTTGATGAAGAATAAAAAAACATTGACAGCTAATCAGAATTCATCCTGCTGTTAAATTAAAATTACTAAAAATTCTGCTATCATTTATTCGCCCCTTCGCTTATTACACACACACACACACACACACACACACACACACACACACACACACACACACACACACACACAAAAGGAATTTTGAAAAATGTTGGAAACCAATATCATTGATTTTACTTAGCATTTGTTTTTCCTACTATCAGTGTCAATTGTTAACCATTTCTAACATTCTTCAAAATATTTTCTTTAGTGTTTAACAGAAAAAAGAAACTCTATTAGGTTTTGGAACCATGTAAGGGAGAGTAAATAGTGAGTAATTATTAGAGAACTTAAATTAATTAAAGAAATAATTAAAGAACTTAAGCATTTTAAAGTGACAGAGACTTATTTTTAATAAACAAAACATTATTGTTTATTGATGTGGATGCTACCAATACAGTTATTTTTATAGTTATGGTTCTCGGTGTGAACGGGTGTCATTGCTCAAAATTCAAGAGTTTTTTTCATCACTTTCCTTCAGGCTCGCACTGGGCTGCATCTCACCCAGATACATTTATGAGCAGATTAAAAAGTATGAAGTCGAACGAACCGCCAACCAAAGCACCTACTGGTGAGTTACAGGATTAGGAAGGTTTCAAATTAGATCAGCTCATGTCTGAGATTTATTGTATTTGTCTTCGCCAGGGTGATATTTGAACTTCTGTGGAGAGATTACTTCAGGTTTGTGGCTTTGAAATACGGAAACAGAATCTTTTATATGAACGGTGAGTCTGTTAATCTACTTTGGTTTTAGATTCTCTTGGTTTTAAATGTTTGAAATTTACGCTACCAAAATTTTTCAGTCAGTAAGATTTTTGCACATTTTCAAAAGCTGTTTGTGGTCACCAAGTCTTTATTTATTTGATAAAAATAGAATATTACAAAGATACAGTAAACTTGGTAATATTCTAAAATATTGTTATAAATATTGCTGCTGCAGACAAAGCTTAATTTTCAGCAGCATTATGTCTTTAGTATTACATGATTCTTCAGCATATTCGAATGATTTCTGATTTAAAGGCAGTGAAACCATTTTAATGCATTATTATTAGTGCTTATTTAATGCGTCTGTTTTGTGGAAACTGTCATTTTTTTATGTTTTTAGCACATTACTGCTGAATCAATGTTCGTGCTTTCCATTGACATTAAGTCAAACTTAAGCAAGCAAATAAATAAATTAGTGATTAAATAATTAAATAGATGAGTTATAAAATGAAAAACAAAGCATCAAATCACAGTGCAAGCAATAAAATAAAGCAAAATGCAAACTTCCACCTTTGAATTTAGCAGCAAATGAATTTGTTTAAATCATTGATCAAAATGATCAATTCTTCCCTCATGAAGGTCTGCAAGACAAGCATGTGCCATGGAAGACAGATATGAAGATGTTCGATGCATGGAAAGGTAACGTAATTTCATAAAATGAAGAATAAAACATTTCAATCTATATTTTGTGTGAATTAATAGATAGTTCAATCCAAAAATTTGCAATTTTTTTGACTTCTCCTAAAATTCACCCAAGATGAAGCAGAAAAATAAAAGTAATCTTCGAGCTGAAGCTGTGGTCCTTGGTGATTCCTAAAATGCAAATCTGTGTGGCTATTTGCACTTTTAGAGTCAAAAACACATACAGGCAAATATACCAGTGGTTCCTGATTATATATATTAAGGTCTTATAAAAAACCCGAAATGGTTCTTTTGTACAAGAAACTAAACATTATCTACAACATTATTAATTTTAATACCTTATGTCATCAGGAGCCACTGATATTCATTTTGGTTTGTCTGATCATAATGTACATATTTTTGACTCTAAAAGTGCCAGTAGCCTTTGATTTTTATCTATGAAAAAAAAAACTGTTTCAGGGTGACTAAATGAACCTCAATTTTTCAGTAATTATTCATTGAATGAAAATTCGGCCATCATCTTTTTTTCACCAATGACATATTCTAAACAACTTTTGTTTTAACACAAAAGAAGAAACCTGTGACCGTTGACATCCATAGTAGGAAAAACAAATACAGTTTCCAACATTATTCAACATCTGTTCATTTGTGTTCAACAGAACAATAAAACTCAAACTGGTTTGGAACAAGTCAAAGGGTGAATAAATGATGACAGAATTTTCACTAATTAATAACTGATTTGATTTGAATGAATATTCTGCCATCATTTTCTCACCCTTGACTTGTTCCAAACAAGTCTGAGTTTTATTCTTCTGTTTTAACACAAAAAGAAACCTGTAACCATTGACACCCATAATAAGAAAAATAAATACAGGTTTCCAACATTCTTCAAAATATCTTTTGTGTTCAACAGAACAATAACATTTAAACCAGTTTGGAACAAGACAAGGGGTGAATAAATGATGACAGAATAGTCATTTTTGAGTGAACTATCTCTTTAAGAGTGCAGTATTTTTGCACATGTTTTGCAGAGGGAAGAACTGGCGTGCCGTTTGTAGATGCCAACATGAGAGAGCTCACGCTTACTGGATTTATGTCCAACAGAGGACGTCAAAATGTGGCCAGCTTTCTGACCAAAGACCTGGGCTTGGACTGGAGACTTGGCGCCGAGTGGTTTGAATACCTGCTGGTCAGTTATATTTGATAAAGTGTACTGATGCTTTCTGCTCTTTGCTGCCATATGGTGAGATATTATATTTCATTGTCTTCAGGTGGATCATGATGTCTGCAGCAACTATGGAAACTGGCTTTACAGCGCAGGAATAGGAAACGACCCAAGAGAAAACAGGAAGTTTAATATGATCAAACAAGGACTAGATTATGACAATAATGTGAGTTGTAGTTTTTGTGTAGTTCTCTTATTGTAATAGCATGTCATAGGGAAAACACATACATTCAGATTCATACTATTCATCCTAGCATTTTTTGCTAGGACCGATTAATTATGTAGTTGTCACTCATTGTACTTTTTTTGCCAAGGAGAAAATATACAGTTTAGTAAACACATTGAACTTTTCACTGCTTACTGCTGCAGACATTAAACATAATTAACTTTTTTTTTTTTTTACAAATTATAAAACAGATGATAAAAATCCATTGTTTTAGTCAGGGTACATTTAGTAACAACAGAACAATATTAGAAAATACATAAAATACAATTAAAATTTAACAAGTCTAGAATTTCTGGATTAAATGGGTTCATCTACCTTCTGTCAAAATATTCTACATATCAACTATTGTTTTGGTCAACCTGAATTGTAATTAAAAAATAAACAGTTTATTAGCAACAATTATAAGCCTTTAGTAAACTTTAAAAAAGGGCACCCGCTGCGTAAAACATGGTGGAATAGTTGCCGGTTATTTCCGCTGTGGCAACCTCTAATAAATAAGGGACTAAGCCAAAGGAAAATTTATGAATTAATAATTTTATTTAAATTATATAATTAAAATAAAAAAATGCATCATTTAAAAAATTCAATAAAATAAATATAAATATATAAATAAAACATATCAAACCATTGTTTTGGTTAGCATGGGCGTTAATCAAATTCTTAACTACACATTACAGCCTCCTGTACAAATGAAAAATAAATAAAAACAATATAAAATAAAAGCAAATAATCCTTCAGTTTAGTCCCTTTATTCATCAGGGGTCACCACAGTGGAATGAACCGCAAACTTATCCAGCATATGTTTTACACAGCGGATGCTCTTCTAGTCGCAGCCCAGTATTGAGAAACGTCCATACACACTCATTCACACACATACACTACGGACAATTTAGTTTATTCAATTCACCTATACCGCATGTCTTTGGACTTTGGAGGAAACCAGAGCACCTGGAGGAATCCCACGTGAACACAGAATTGCCAACTGACCCAGCTGGGACTCGAACCAGTGACATTCTGGCTCTAAGGCGACAGTGCTGACCACTAAGCCACCATGTCACCTAAATTAGAATGGCATTTTTAAAGTTTTCATTTACATTTCATCTATTATCAATAATTAAATGAGAGTATAAATAAATACAATTATAGAAATAAATTAGCAGCTTTCTTTTGCACTGTTGAATGCTCTTAATTATCACTTCAGTGAGCTGCTTCTACTGTAAATGTAAATATAGAAAGGAGAAGTTACACGTGCATGCACATGAAGTGTCAGAAGAGATTAATGCACCATGATAAGGCCTTTTCCTGCAAAGATCTGACACTTGATGTATTTCTGAAGGGGGAATATGTCCGTCAGTGGGTTCCAGAGCTTCGAGGTATTAAAGGTGGAGACGTTCACACACCCTGGACCCTCAGCAACTCAGCGCTGTCACACGCACAGGTCTCACTCAACCAAACATACCCCTGTCCCATCATCATCGCACCCGAGTGGAGTCGACACGTCAATAACAAATCAGTAAGATCACAAACTAGTAGTGTTGTCACAATACTTGAACTTTAAAATATATCAATACTTGATACCATCTTTAATAGCACTGGGAAACATTACCAAAGCATTCATTTAATTTATAATATTAATGAATGTTATTAATCATGTCATGTTTCTTCATGTGCCAAAGATAAAACCACAAACATGACTCGATATTTTTACGTTATTTTTACTTGCATGACAATTTTCACTGGCCTAGTTGAAAAAGTAAATTAATGAAATAAATGTACAGTGTGTCCGCAGGGTCTTAAAAAGTATTAAAAGTTGATAAGTCAATTAGGTTAAGCTGATGATCAGTTATTAGAAAATTAAGGCCCTTAAAAGGTATTAAAAAGTCTTAATCACGTTTTTTTACGAGGTCTTAAATTTTGTTAAAGCGTTAAAAAGCATAAATATATTTATTTTCCTCCTAATATTAACAATATTAACATGTCACGTAATTTGGGGCAAACGTGGGAAGGTGATGTGACGCTCACCACATGTACCGAAACCATAGTGCGAAACAGACGGTACAGTGGGAAAATGTAAATTTGCATACTCCTGGTTGGAGAAAGACGAGTTTAAACAGTGGCTGAAACCTGTCGCTGAAAACAACCATGTAATTTCTTATTTTAAGCATTGTTTCTTCTGCGCTTATCTGAGTTCTGTTGCATGGTTGTGCTCCATTGATTGATAACTACAACTGTTTATTAACAACTGCTATTAAGTTAAAGGTTTGATATTGATTAGAACTTGAAGTGGCGATGGGGTCTTAAAATATTCTGAGCGGGTCTTAAAAAGTCTTAGAAAGGTATTAAAATTACCTTTAGGATTGCTGCATATACCCATAATGTATTTTTTAACCATGTAACATTCTAAAACATTATATGCCATGCAGTATTCTAATAAATGTTACAATTCGTAATTTAAATTTTTACCTAACCTATACAATAACACCTTTATATATAGTAATATTATTATATTATTATATTTCATATAGTAAACATTTTACTGGCTTAGCTAAAAATAATTAATAGATAAGAGTAAGATACAAAATATTTGTTATTTTCTTGGTTTTAATCCATGTAATGTTTTAAAGGTCCCGTGAAATGTTTTGAAATGTGATTTTTTTTTTTTTATTCGATGTTTGACATAATCTCAACTGAAACATGAAATGAGGGTGGGACATAGAGTGGCTCCTCCCTTTTCAAAAAACAGCCAATAGCGTTTTGTTTCATCACAGCTCTGCCAGTGAGAGTGTTTGAGCTCAAGCGCATCAAATAAAAAGCAAATTAGAAGCATCTCGAAGGGCGTGGGGCATGTCAGATACTAGAGAGCATTTGATTGGTTAAGATTTGATGAGAAAATGTAGTATAAGGTAATGTTAAATAAATTGTTGATCCCGGAAGTAACTGCAAGCTTTGGATGTTTGTATCAGGTTTATATCTTATAAAATGTGTATTTTATCACTGTTTTGTTGCACTTTAGCTTATAGATAAAACATATTGATACTAACATCTAAAGGATTTTATTTTAATTTTACTGGACCTTTAATACATTACTTCATGTAGCCTTTTAACAAATTTCACAATTCTTAATTACAATTTTAATATTACAGAAGAAACTACTAACTTCTATAACTTAAAAAAAGACATTATTGAAGATGGTGAACTGTCAATAATAGACAAATAAGCAAATTATAACCTCAAGTAAATACAACAACAAATCTACAAATGAACATATGCATAACAATCTTTAAGGGAGTCTAACAGCAGTTTAGTATTTTTGTTGACTCATTAATGCATGGCAGGTATCAGTACTACAGAAAAGCCATAAAGTTTGACATTTCAGTATCAATGCATATAGAAATATCTCCACTTTTGACAACACTATTAATAAGTAAACCTCATTGATTATTATGGACAAACTAAAAAATATTTCAAAAACGAAACATCCTTTTCTCTCTTTTAGTCTGGTCCATCATCATCTAAAGGAAGAAAGGGTTCATCTTACACACCAAGACAACACAAAGACAGAGGCATTGACTTCTACTTCTCCAAGAATAAGCATTTTTGAAGAGGAGATGAGGTGAAATCAATCGCACTATTACACAAGTGACACTGCAGCATCTGCTCAGGCCACAGTTTACATTGCCGAATGAGGAAGAGGAAATGGAAAAACTGTGTGGTTTTGTGTTGCTCTTTCTGAATCTGTTTTCATATACACACACAGAAATGGCTACTTGCTTTGTTTTTTGTTATTATAAAAACTGTTACTCCAATTTTCATGCGTTTATTTATATTGCAATAGGTTCAATATAACAGTTTTTAGGGTTTTGGTGGCATCACTTAAGTGTCCTTGTTTAGTACAAAAGTAAGATCTGTTTTTCCTTATGCTCAACCTAAAATTAAAACCATTGATATTTTGTTGGAGTTTTGTCTTTCTCACATGATGTAAATGGTAGATCATACTGTGAAAATAGTTTGATTAATGTGCACATTCAGAATATTTCCTTCATTTAATTAGAATTAGGAAGTGAGAAGTGGCAAGTGTTTCAGTTTTGCTTTAAAAAGTGAGGGGAAAAGCTGTAAAAGACAGATCTTTTATCAATACATTTGCATGTTTTAGCAGATACTTTTGTCTAAAGTGTATCGAAAGCTGTTTTAACAATCTGTTACCTGTGCAACTTGCTGCTTTCATGCAACTATTTTAGATAGTATCTACTTATTCAACTAATGATTTTAGTTACTACCTTTTTAAAAAGATACTACTAGTACATTTTCATTAGATGCTAGTATTTATTAGATACTAGTTCTTATTTATCAGTTACTGATACTTATTAAATACTTCATTACTTCAGTCTTTCATAAGTGAATAGTAATTATTCCATTATATCTATGGAATCTGTCATTTAGACATCAACAATTCAGTTTTGACTTGTATGTCTTCCAATTATAAGTGTTAACAAAGCTACTGATGCATTTATTGGTAAGTAAGGGGTACTAATCTTATTTATGATTGTGCATCAGACAAAAAGGTTTGTAACATACATAGTAAAACAACTATTTCACTACATTTAAAGAAAAAACACTTCTGCAAAAGAGCCTATTTGAAGCCTTTCCCCTCCACGGTGGACCATCTAGCGTAAAAATAGCGGAAACTGACCTTATATGGTTTGGGGTTTTGTAAGCAGACCTGAGATCTGTTCAACCAATCTCCTCGTGACGCAAAACATCTATCAGCCGATCCTGAAACAGTCGACCCTCCCTTCTTTTTCCTCCTCCTTTTTTTACGTATTTCGTCATTTCTCTGAGCGGAGTTTTTAGCTAGCGTTTCCTCAATCTTCACTTTGCTTGTTGTGTAATTGTAACGCTACTGACCTGCGTAGTGCACTTCAGTTCGTAAATTTGGTTTTCTAAAGTTCAGTTTAAACGTATCTTCAGGAAATGACAACTTAAAATATATTAAACTATATTACTTTTTTTAATTCACGTTCCTTCTCGAGGTAACGCGGAGATTTACAACTACGGTGGATAACAGAGGGGTTTTGCTAATAAATATGGCATCAAAGTTAAGTATAGACCACGAGGCGATTCCAGTAACAGCTTTAAACTGCAGTTTCCGAAAAAAACTGGGTCTGTTTCTGAATCCAACAAACACGGTGGCGGCAGACTGGAGGACGGTGGCAGAAATGATGGACTTCACCTACCTGGAGATTAAAAACTTCGAGAAAAGAGACTGTCCCTTTGAAAAGGTCTTGGCGGACTGGGAAACTCGTCCAGACGCCACAGTGGCGCATTTACTGTCGATTTTAGAAAAAGCTGAAAGGAAAGATGTCATATCAGAGCTCAAGGAAATTCTAGGTATGTTAACGTTATCAATATTCTATGTATTTATTGCTATCTTTGTTCGCTTCAATATAATGTAATTTAATTGTTGCATAGTCAAATATAGTATTCTTGTCGTTGTTATTAAATGCATGCTTCGCCCTAAAATGAAAATTACCTCACTATTACTCAACCTCAGGTGGTTCCATATCTTTACGAGTTTCATATTCATGTTAAACACAAAAGAAGATATTTTGGGAAATGTTTTTAAAAATCTGTAATTATTGACATTCATAGAAGAAAAACAATTACTAAGCAAGTCAATGGTTATAGATTTCTAACATTTTCGAAAGTGTCTTTTGTGTTCAACAGGAAAAAAAGGAATCCTTTATTGGGTGAACTAATCCTTTAATATGCTTGTCATTTTATCTTTTCATGTCAATAAAAAAATCTATTGTGTACATACAACTTTTTTAACAGTGTATTTTTGTACTTTTTATATATTTTAATGTACATAAAAAATTTAATTACCAAAGTATAGGACTGTAATAACGCATGTATTCAGCAGTATTAGCTGAACTAGAATAAATAATAAAAGAGCACCTTGCCATATTTGTTTTTATGGAAGCAGACATTATTTCATCACGTCTTGATTAAAGATTGACTAATCATTACTACAGGAAGAATCGAACATTTCACACGTGTTATCATATTGTATGCTGTTGGTGTTTGTGCAAAGATGACGACTGCAGGAAGTACATGGAAAGACAACAGAGGAAGCCGCTACAGGTTCCTGTGGTGGACAGTTGTGGACCTCGAACACAGGAGAGAGAAGGAATCACACTCTATGATGATCCACAAGGTCAGTGTTTAACCCCTTCTGTCTGATCGCACTGTGGAGTTAGTTGTTTAGCAGTATCATACTAATCATTGTCTTCTCTGTCAACAGGTCTGACACCTGAGACCTTTGATGCTTTCATCTGCTATTGTCAGAGTGACATTCAGTTTGTCCACGAGATGATCAAACAGTTAGAACAGACCGAATACAACCTGAAGCTTTGTGTGTTTGACAGAGACGTCCTTCCTGGCACGTGCGTGTGGACCATCGCCAGCGAGCTCATCGAAAAAAGGCATGTTGCTTTGAGCTTATCTAGTGTCCAGTAAATGTAAAAAAGCTTTAATGTCATTTATAAAATTATTTTAAAACTATTATTTAAAAAGTATATAAAAGATATGTGAATATAATTTATATAACATAATATAATCTATATAATATAATGTAAAATAAAGAACTATAAAATTATGTCTGTTTTTTGTATATGATATTGAAATCAGTTATTGTTTGTATTTTGGACCATAATAACAACATTACTATACAATTTGCCACAATTTTTATATCGCTGCATCCCCCATATATTATTATTATGTGCTTTTTTTGCAGTTAACATTTGATGAACTGCCAAATATCTATTTTGTCATTTGCGATAATTGTTATATAAATGCTGTTTCTTAGGTGTAAGAGGATGGTGGTGGTAATCTCTGATGATTATCTGGACAGTGATGCCTGTGACTTTCAGACTAAGTTTGCGCTCAGTCTTTGCCCAGGTACAACATCTTCCTTAACATTTCATTGAATTACTGAGTATATTTTACAGCTCCAGCACTGTTTAAAGGGTTCTTTTTATGAGGCAATTTACTTTTTTTAATTGCCAATAAGTTAATCTCAATTTTGCATACTTGCCCATTTTTTTTATTTCGCTTTTTCCGTATAAATAGTGGAAGTATTCTGTTCACACTAAAATTACCATAATGAAAAGAGTGCACTTGTAATACCTGGATTATTAACTTATTAAAAAAAGAGTGTAAAATGTTGCACAATTCATACAATTTAATCATTTAATGAAACTGCAGGACTTTCATTCAAAAGGTGTTGAATGATTGAAATGAGTTAATGAAGCTAATCATTTAGGACAAAAAAAGTTTAGTTTAGTAAAGTTATTAATAATCATAATAATAATAGTGGATTTTATTTACAGACATTTCAAGAAACTGAAAGACACTGTACTGTATATAACAAAACATAAAACAAGCATTGAACGGATTATTCACAAGCATTATTAAAGAATTAAACACAAGTTCTGAATAGTTCTTAAGCACAAACAATCTGGAACGGAAGTGTTGGCTGTTGCATTGGCAAAAATATACTTGTATGCATGTATCATACATACATGTACATCCATGTCTGTGTACAAAACCCTGCACATACATAGTTCTTATCGAGACTTTTACCTATTAGGTCAGCCATTATACTATAAAATGCAATAAAGTATGTATTACATTTCAGTATTTGACCATTTATTTTTGCTTCGTCATAGCTATATATTTACACTTATAATGGGAAATAGGAAGTCTTTTAATATCATTGAGCAGTCAAGATTAAACTTAAAATGAATGTTTGGTTGCCTGTTGCAGGAAGTGTATTGCGCCGGCTTTGAAACTATTTTCATTATCGAAATAAAAACAAAGAAACAAAAAACAATAGTAATGTTAATATTAATAAACAGTATTGTGTCCAAAATGCAATTGATGCAATATTTGTTAAACAAATGTATCAAATCAAGATTTTTACATTTGCAATCTTGCTTATATCCAGGAAAACATCACTGTTGCTCATGTGATTATTGCAGAACATCAGATTTGATAATAGACACAATTAGATCTACAGTCCATTAGTCTTCATCATGCATAAACTACAAATGCTCAAACTACCAAGTCATTTTTAATTTAGCAGTGTATTAACTTTGATGAAATAAAAGCCATATAACTGTACTACCCTGACTTTCCATAAAGAAATAGTTTACCGAAAAATGAACATTCTGTCATCATTTACTCATCCTCAACTTGATCCAAATCTGTTTGTGTTTTTTTCATTTGTTGAACACAAAGGAAGATATCTTGAAAACTTCTGTACTATGGATAACAAAAGGCTGCTGGTTTCAAACATTCATCAGAATATCTTCTTTTGTGTTCTTCTAGAAAAAGAAATTCATAAACATGAGTGTGAGAAAATGTACATTTTTGTGGTGAACTATCCCTTTAACTGTGTATATCATTTATTCTAGCATTCTTGTTTTAAACATTACACACAGATGACTTCTGTGTTTTTGCAGCTTTTACATAATGAAATATTACAAAAAAGATTGTCAAATATAATGACAGACATTCAAAGTTACATTATAAAATGGATAGTACCGGTCCTCAATTCTGATTGGTTGAACCATGTTTGAAGCTGCTATAGAATACTCTATAAACATACAACTCTTACTATTGCTCGGCAATCATTCCACTATCAGTATTCAGAAGAATAAAAAAACAGTTTAAATTGCTTAGTTTTATTTAGTGAAACTTTGATAGATATATGGATGAACTTTATATCTTTATAAAAGCAATAAGCCCCATTAAATACAGTAGTGATTTAAAGTGAATTTAGAACAGCTACTGTAGCAACAAAGTGTCTAAACCCCCCTTATTATAAAATCTAGAAGCTTTACAATATGACTATAAAACATGACATTCGGTGCTGTCTAGTTTGAATGCTTGGAAAATGTCATATTCTTACTAGATACTAGATCTAAATAGGGCTGCATGATATTGGAAAAATCTGATATTGCAATATTTTATTTTCTGCAATAAATATACTATACAACAGTCTAACAACATTTAGGTTAAGACATTGAATAATCACAATGCAAAAAATGTTTTGTCTCGTTTCTAGTCCAAATATCAAAAAATTCTTAAAGCAAGTAAAAACGTTGTTTAGTTTTCACTATCAGAAGAAATAAGTGAAAGTTTTCCTTCATTTTCTTTACAAAGAGTTTTTCCTTTGAAACAAGCCAAATGATCTGCCAGTGGGGTAAGTGAAATAATCTTGTTTTACTTTGAAATGCAGATATTTAGACTAGAAACAAGACAAAATTCAAAGTAAAAGTTTTTTGCATAAATCATATAAATTCTTTATAAATACAGTGATTCAATACAATTCTGCAGCTTCTGGTCAACTACAATTCAGACTCAGCATTGCATGTCTTTTGCGATGTGACTTATGTGGATGCGCACATTTCGATATCAATGCTGAAACGATATATATATATATATTGTGCAGCCCTAGATCTAATGTTAATGCAACAGTTTGCCTTTGTTTGTTCTTTAGGAGCTCGCACTAAACGGCTAATCCCCGTCGTCTACAAATCCATGAAGAGGCCGTTTCCCAGCATTCTGCGCTTTCTGACCATCTGTGATTACAGCAAACCCTGCACACAGGTCTGGTTCTGGACTCGACTGGCCAAAGCACTTTCACTGCCCTGATCTGCTGTGCTGAAGACTCACCATCACACAAACACACTCTTCTCTATGAGGAGGAAGGACTTGCTTTTGGGAGAGTTTGTCAGTATTAAGTCCAGCAGTGAACATTTTCAGACAGGTACCTTTTATAGTTTTCACGACAGACAAATCTGCCCAAATCAAAACATTACTCAGCTTTCCAGAGTAAACAGTTACTGATCATTTCTGTTCTTGTTTTGCATTTGGTTCTTGTTACACTGGCTATTTTTGTGTTATAAAATACTAATGTTGAATATATATTGTGTAAATTATGTCTGCCCTGCTATTTACTGTGTACGTCTGATTATATTGATAAGGTAAATACAGATTCACAGATGGTTACAGTCTTTATCTCATAATAAAGTGTCGTAATGGTTGGTTAACCTACAGTATATTTTACTATGTTTTCAACACCTCTGTCTTTCTCTGACGTTACATGTTCATCTCCAAAGAAATGTCAGTGTAGCTTAAAATTATTTCTCAAATCATAATTACCTTTTACCACATTTTTACTGTTATCATTTAATGAAGTTGGTCTTTTTAAAATAATTTTTTAATATGAAAACAATTACTCCTCTCACATTTTAAGCATACATTTGAGAGCACTGTACATAAGTAAGCTTAAGCATATACTCATTTGGTACAGTAGGTTATTTATGTGTGATTGTGCTTGTATAGCTGTATATAGATCAAGTGTCTACATCACACTTCCTGTACATTTTTACTGAAGGAGCGACACATTTTATTGAAGATGGTTAGTAAAACAAATAGAGAAGTAATGTTTGTAGATTCTCGTTGATTCTTGAGATCAGAAACAGAACACATTAAAAAAATGACGAAATTATTAAAAAATATAAAAAAATGTTAAATGTAAGGAAAATCTGTATGAGTGTTTATTGCTTTTATTTAAAATAATTTGATGGGAATTCTATTAAATGCATGCTGTGTACATGTAGGTCACAATTTCATACATTTAAAAATAGTGTAAGTATGAAAGAAATGTATTTACAAGCTGTAATACCTGAAGTAAATCTTCTGTATTTTTACTAAAAATAATGTATACAGTGTGGTGCGGTGGTGCAGTGGGTAGCGCTGTCGCCTCACAGCAAGAAGGTTGCTGGTTCAAGCCTCGGCTGGGTTAGTTTCTCGGCATTTCTGTGTAGTGTTTGCATGTTCTCCCTGTGTTCTGTCCCCTACAAGTCCAAAGACATGCGCTATAGGTGAATTGGGTAAGCTAATTTGTCTGTAGTGTATGCGTGTTGAGTGTATGGGTGTTTCCCAGTGATGGGTTGCGGCTGGAAGGGCTTCCGCTGCGTAAAACATATGCTGAATAAATTGGTGGTTCATTCCGCTCTGGCGACCCCAGATTAATCAAGGAACTAAACCGAAAAGAAAATGAATGAATGACAATGTATTGAAGTTGCGTCTACACCTAATATCAACTCTGACATATGTTATAATTGTGAAAACAAAAAACAGACAACAGAATTGTAAAACTTTTAAGGAGTCCCTTCCCCATTCCCAGCTTATGGTCGCTACAGCAGCATGTGCTCTGGTAAGTTTATATTTTTTCATTTTGTCAACAAACAATGTTTACATCAATGTGATTACAGCTTTTATATGTCAACACCATCTACTCACAATTCATGCCAGCACTGTAGTTGTGGGACATATCGCAGCATTAAGGTATAAAAACGTTTTGTCACAAATGAATGCTTACCCGTTACACTTCTTTTACAAGTCACCTAGAGTTAAACAGTTGAGTTTTAACTTTTTAAATACAATAATCCATAATAATCAAATAACTGCCTGTAAATAGTCCCCAGCTAGATAACTATGTAACATCGCTGAGTAATATTGTGCCTGCTATAGCCCTGGTATAACAGCTAAGTTCCTTCATTAATATTTTGGAAAGTAGTTCCTAGCCATATCGACCTACAAAAATAACAATTATTCATTTCTCAAGTTTTGAGCGAGATGCTAATGGTCTAAGTTAAAAGTGCTCCAGATAGATTTTTTCACTTTAGGTGACTTGTAAAACAAGCCTTTAAAAAAAAAAGTGTAGTGTTACTTTAATCTGATGTCTTATCAGTCAGTTAAATAAACTATTATTTGTTGGATCTTAAAGGTACACTACACGTTTTTATGGAAATAGCAGAGAACTATATATACCAATTATTAAAATAAATATTGATAACCAAATATTTCTCTGAGCTCATACAATAGCAGAACACTGAAATCATAATGCAGAAGTTTAATGTATCATCAAAAATCATCAATTGTGCTATGTATCATCAATGATAGAGCATATATTAGGAAAGCATGTAATGCAACAAACACATCATTTGCTCCAGCAGGCTGATGTAGGAATTTAGTGCGGGTGTTATTTAGTTAAATGCTTTTTAATACCACAGGATGTGACAAGTAGTTTTTGTGTATGTGTGATTGAAGTGCTACTGTACTTGCTTGGTGACAGTTTGCCCTGCTCTTCACTTCTAGGTATAAAGTCCAAACCACAAATGCTTCCAGTGGTCTTAGTGACTGTCCTCTTGTCATCTCTTTTTTACAAGTTTTTACATTTACTCATTTAGCAGATGCTTTTATCCAAAGTGGCTTACAAAGGATGATACAAGAAGCACTTCAAATCTTCAGAGTTGCAGTATGTAAATGCTAGTCTAAGATATTTTTGTATTATTTTGATGAATTCATTTTCAGTTATGTAAATCCAGTTGTAAAACAACACATCAGTAGCCTACATTTCAAGTAAAATCCAGCTTTGCTTATAGTTACTTGTGTATTTTCCAGTAGAGTTTATATCAAGAAAACATGACACAAAACACAGAGATACATTTTTTTATTTAATTTTTTTTAAGAACTTCTTAGCAGGTGAGGGCTACAATATCAAATATATTCTATAGATTAAAAAGTCTGGGCACTGTTGGCCCTCTCTGCACCCACCCTCCACCCACCACAGAGGGGCTCATTTTTCCTGAATTAGTGTCGAGTAAAGTTAATATCAGTTTTTAGAAAAGGAACTAAATGTGTTATTTTTGAAGGAAAGTAATAAATGTTATTTCTGTGGGTTTTTTCTGTAACAGACTTTCTAACCGTTTTAATATGTTAATTTATGTCACAAAATGTAAAAAAAAAAATGCCTCAAAGCTAGAGCGGGAAAATGGACCCAAGGCTGAGTAAACCAGGTGCCACTTTGTGTTGTTTGTTAAAACTTGTTTATCACACGGACATTTGATTTGGTCGAGAAGTACCTGCCATATTCCACAGCAGAATGGAGCAGCAGACGCATAAAGCCCAACACTGGGATTGATTTTGTTAATTTTGTACAAAATAAACACGCTGCAATAAGTTTCACCCGTGATCTTAGTTTCAACCAGGGGCGTTGCTAGACCCCACTTAATTGGGCATGTGCCCCAGTAAAAATGTCCAGTGCACCAGTTAATGTGTTTAATTAAAGTTTTTCTTTATATGCAAGTGTGTTAATTAAGAGTGGCCAACCCAGATTAAAGACGTTATTCTCTATGCTGGAACAGATTCGCCATGGAATTAGTTTCCAAAGAAATATATTGATATTAAGACTTGATATCTTTGAGTGACACTGTGGCTCAGTGGTTAGCACTGTCACCTCACAGCAAGAAGGTCCATGGTTTGACTCCCCGCTGGGCCAGTTGGCATTTCTGTGTGGAGTTTGCATGTTCTTCCTGTGTTCGTGTGGGTTTCCTCCGGATGCTCTGGTTTCCCCTACAGTCCAAAGACATGTGCTATAGGTGAATTGAGTAAACTAAATTGTAGTGTATGTGTGTAAATGAGTGTGTATGGGTGTTTTCCAGTACTAGGTTGCAGCTATGTAAGGGCATCCGCTATGTAAAACACATGCTGGATAAGTTGGTGGTTTATTCTTCTGTGGCGACCCCTGATGAGTACAGGGACTAAGCCAAGGGAAAATTAATGAACATCTTTATTTTTGGCAGATTGGCATGGAGCATGTGGAGAAACAAGGAAACACACTTCAGACTAGTACATTGTATTAAATTACAATGAAAACTGATTGTAAGCAAACTATTAATAAACCATTCAAATACATCTTATTTTTCAGAAGAAAAGTTACTGTGTATATGCTTTATTCCGACTGTTTTGAGTGAGAAATATTCATGCATTGTTTATTAAGTGAGGCTTATTTATGCATGATAAATCCCTTATAAATGACACTTAAAGGCTCTTATATTATTAACAGAAAAAGCAAATGACAAATGAACAACAGTAATAAATATTCAAATGATTAAAAATATTCGTATCAAGATACAAACATGAAACGGTACAACTGCATGAAATAATAAAACAAAACATCTTTGTAATCTAATAATAAAAAGAATGTGCTGTTTACACATTTCTGAATACTTAGTCAAAATACATGTTTTGAATATACAACAAATTTAATAAAACAACAGCAATAGCCTATAATTAAAAATATAACAATATGATTAAATTTTTCTGTTATTCAGCGATGTTTAAACTGAACTATGTTTTATTTTTTAGAGATTACACAGACTAATTTACTGTACGATATGCCTGAAAAATATAATGCATGTAAAATGGAATATGAACACACAAAAGTTAGCCAAATTGAGATTCAAAGCACAGGGACCAAAATCCTTTACACAACTATTATTGTTATATTCTACAGTGAGCGACGCGGTGGCGCAGTAAGAGGTAGTGCCTCACAGCAAGAAGGTCGCTGGTTCAAGCCTAGGTTGGGTCAGTTGGCGGTTGTGTGTGTTCTCCCCGTGTTGGCGTGGGTTTCCTCCGGGTGCTCCGGTTTTCCCCACAGTCCAAAGACATGCTCTATAGGTGAATTGGGTAAGCTAAAATTGTCCGTAGTGTATGGGAGTGTATAGGTGTTCCCCAGTGATGGGTTGCAGCTGAAAGGTCATCGGCTGCGTAAATTGGCGACCATATTAATAAAGTAAATGATTAAATAAATGAATACAGTTCTACACGGAAATCGTGCACTGGACCTTTAAGATGATTGAATATGGCGCCGGTGCGGTGACGTTGCTGTGGTTACCATAGTGCGCGACATTCTAAACAGAATGTGTTCGAAAAACGTCCTGCAGTAAGTGTCTGACCGTCGCTGACATTAGCGGTATGTAAAGATTTTTCTTGTAAAGGTTATTATATGAGGCGTTTCGGCGTGCTTTTGCTGCAGGAGACTAAAGATTTTAGTATTTCTCTCAGTCATATCATTTCAGATTATTTTATTAGTTTTTTCACGTATTTTTTCGGTTAGACTGTAAAGTTAATGTTGATTGGAATTGACTTGTCAATTTTAGGATTTTGAATATATATTAGATTGTGTAGTGTACACAATAGTAGAGTATTTTTAGTAGCCTTTTTATAAGAATGCCATTTGTTACGTTGTCAGGTTGGTAGACCAATAGATACAATATTTTAGTTTGTTCATATGCTTTATTTGCGTTTTGCTATCTTGTTTAACATTTGCAGATTGTTATTTGTTATATCATCAGATAAATTGATCTGTTTTAATGTATTTGTATGCTGTCAGCTTTAACACATATTGCATATTATTGGTCATATTACATTAATTATGTATTTGTAGTTTATGCTGTCGGATTGTTCAACATTTGTAGAGTTTTACTGTTGTATTGTTTACCTCCTCATTAACTTGAAATTGATGGTCAGGAATTTATAAAAAAAAAAAAAATTAAAATTTAAGAGGGTTTTGGTTGGTATAGATAGTTCAATAGGCCTTGTCTGTGTCAGGTTTTTTTTAGGTAATGGAGAGAGCTGGCAGAGGAGGGAGACTCACAAGAGCATGATGGACATAAATCTAAAACAGAACAGGTGGGGCTCTATTGGTGCTGTTATTGTCTTTTGCAGGTTAGAGTAGAGCAGAAGAAGGAGACTCACAAGAGGAAAGACCTGGAGCTCACCAAATAGGTAAAACTGCTTGAACAGACTCAACATGAAGTTAGTTTTCAAAGAAATGTATTGAGATTAATTAAAGACTTGGGCCCAATCCCAATTCTATTTTGTACCCCTACCCCTCCCTACCGAGGGTTAAGGGGAAGGGCTTTAAAACTTACCCCTAAGAATTGGGACAGCACTTCAACACCTGCACACGTCATCATTTGTCATCGCGATCTCTTGCCTCATATGAGATCAGACGATCGCGACTGCTGTAGTTATTCCAGTTGAGTTATTTTTTGGTGTTTATCTTCAGGAAATCTTTATTTACACAGTGTATTTACACAGTGGCCATATTCATCTATGTAAACACACGAAAACAACATTAACATTATCCCAGACACTGTCAAAAGCTTTTTTTCAGCCACTTGACTGCTCTGACAGGGTGTTCGAGTGTCAGAATGCTGTGGGACTGCTGTACAGGAGTTATTATCAGGAATTAAAGATCGCAAAATTTAGCAATTTTTTTATTTATTTATTTTTTTTTGTGTGTTTTTTTTAAAGCATGATGATAAAACACGAACGCGGTTATGAATATATTAAAACATGTTTTTGTCGTAAAAATTCGTAATAATGACAAAAAATACTAATTTGTGGATCTCCTTACTTCCGGGTTCAGCATAACTGCCGTTGTGGCTGGTGTATTCTGTGAAATTTTCTTTACCCCTCGGTTTTGAGTGTGGTCCTGAAAAATCTTCGTTCGAAGGGGTGTATACCCCTTGCGCTTAGCCCTACGCCTTCAAGCTAAAGAGAATTGGGACAACACTACCCCTTTACGTGAACGCGCAAAACGAGGGGTAGGGGGAAGGGCTTAGGGGTAGAATTGGGATTGGGCCTTGATATCTTTCTCTTTGGAAAATTGTCATGGAGCATATGGAGAAACAGGGAAACACACTTCATTAATGACAAGCGCATTGCAATAAATTAGGTACTGCCTTCAATTTTAAAGTTGAATCAAATTAACTTTATAAAACTGGTGGTTGGGTGTTTTCTTCAGATAGACAGATAGATACAAGGTTTTTGTTTGTTTGTATGCTTCATTTGTGTTTTGCTATCTTGTTTAACATTTGCAGATTGTTATTTGTTACATCACCAGATAAATTGATCTGTTTTACAGTTTTACTAATTATTGTAACACATTTATCTAATCTAAGTTTATAGGTTGTCATCTTGTATAGTGTTTATTTATAGCTGTGAAATGTTATTTGTTAGTGTTAGAACAGAACCAGACTGGAGGCAATGATAGTGTAATGGAGACTCAGACAACAAGGGATCCATTTGCAGCACATTTATTAGACACAGTCTAATTACAAACACACAATAAGTAGATGACAGAACTCACAAGAGTAATAGGGCTTCCAGGTAGATACAAGGGCAAGGCAATATCATAGTCGTAAGGCAGACAAGGATCAAGGGCAGGCGGCAGGCAATACAGAGTCAAGACAGTCCGGGTTGGCAACAGTGAATACAACGAGGAGTAATGGAACGCTCAGAAATGTCAGCAGGGCAGAACAAGACTTCGCAACGGAGTGAGGGTGAATGCTGCTTATATGTGTGTGTGTGTGTGTGATGAGTCTCAGGTGCAGCATAATCAGTGAGCCGGGGAGGATTGTGGGAGATATAGTGTTTAATAGTCCGGTGAGAGTGACCTCTGCTGGCCAGTGAGGGGAATGACTGGGACCGAGTCGGTGACAGAGCCCCCCTCCTGCGAACGGCTCCTGACGTGAGGAGGCAAGCGGCGCCGGGGTCTTCCACGGGGACGAGGGGCCGGCATTTCCGGATGTCGTAGATGAAATTCTCTGAGTAACGAGGGGTCAAGAATGTCTGCTCTGTTGATCCACGATCGTTCCTCCGGGCCGTACCCCTCCCAATCTATCAGGTATTGTAGGTTCCTGCCCCGGCGTCTGGAGCTCAGGATATCACATACTTGATATGCCTCCTCGCCGTCTATGATGATGGGTGGTGGGGCCTGTTCGCCGGCTGCCAACTCCCTCTCCACCTCAGCTGGACCAACAGCGGGCTTGAGCAGGGATACATGGAATGTGGGAGAGATACGGTAATGGTTAGGCAGGGTAAGGCGGTAAGACACAGGGGATATTTGTCTCTCAATCTGGAAAGGACCCACATACCTGGGACTGAGCTTCTTGCAGGGTAGTCTGAGTCAGAGGTCCCATGTGGATAGCCAAACCCATTGTCCTGATGAGTAGGCTGGATTAGGACGGCGATGGCGATCTGCCTGTTCCTTGAAACGTCTTACTGCGTGTGAAAGGTGGGTATGAGCCGAGTTCCAAATGGTCTCACTGCATAGGAACCAGTCGTTGATTGCTGGGAGTTCTGTGGGTGTCCCGGACCAGGGGAACAGTGGTGGTTGAAAGCCTAGCACACACTGAAACGGGGTTAACCCTGTAGCTGCTTTTCTCAAGGAATTCTGAGCATACTCAGCCCACATAAGGAACCTGCTCCAGTCCTCTTGATGTTGAGAGCAGTAGGTACGAAGGAAGCGAGTTATTTCTTGGTTCAACCGTTCTGTCTGACCGTTGGACTGTGGGTGATACCCGGAAGTTAGACTGACGATAATGTCGAGACTCTTGAAGAATGCGGACCAGACTCTGGAGGTAAACTGGGGACCACGATCTGATACAATGTCCTCTGGAAGACCGTAAAACCTGAATATATAGTTGCATAGGAGTTCCGCTGTCTCTAAAGCGGTGGGTAGCTTGGCAATGGGTACGAGTCTACATGCCTTGGAGAATCTGTCTATTACCGTGAGGATGGTGGTATTGCCCTGAGAGGGAGGAAGGTCTGTGATGAAGTCAATGGCTATGTGGGACCAGGGTCGACGGGGAATGGGAAGTGGCTGCAATAGACCGGCTGGACGATGACGAGAGTGTTTGTGCATACTACAGAGGGTGCATCTGTTGACAACACTTATGACTTCTCTGTGTAGAGTAGGCCACCAGTAGCGTTCCTTGATCAAGTCGATAGTACCAGTGATACCGGGATGACCAGAGCTGGGCGTGGAGTGGGTCTCTTGTATGAGTCTCTCTCTCAATGAGGAAGGAACAAAAGTTTTACCTTCCGGACAGTTCTCGGGAGCAGGGTGCTGTGTAAGGGCTTGTGATAGCTCGGTCTCAATGTCCCAGACTATGGGTGCCATGACGAGAGAATCCTGTATTATGGGTTGGTCTTCTCCTTCCACCTCCACTACTTCACTTAAACGAGACAGGGCGTCGGCCTTAATGTTCCTGGAGCCTGGGATGTACGTAACTGAGAAGTCAAACCGGGTAAAGAATAGTGCCCACCTTGCCTGTCTGGGATTCAATCTTTTTGCTGAACGAATGTACTCCAAGTTCTTGTGGTCGGTGATTACCGTGAACGGATGCTTGGCTCCCTCCAACCAATGTCTCCACTCCTCCATGGCGGCCTTCATGGCTAGGAGTTCTCTTTTACCCACATCGTAGTTCATTTCAGCGGGGTTAAGTTTGCGAGAAAAGAAAGCGCATGGATGGAGTTTGGCTGGGTCCCCTTGCCGTTGAGATAATACCGCCCCAATGCCTGTATTAGATGCATCGATCTCCACGGTGAATGGCAGGTTGGGGTTGGGATGACATAGAATGGGCGATGTGGCGAAGCGAGACTTGAGTCTTACGAATGCATTCTCTGCTGCATCATTCCATCTTAGGCGAGATTTGCCACCCTTGATCAGCGTGGTAAGTGGTGAAGCCACGGTACTGAAATTCCGAATGAATCGTCTGTAGAAGTTAGCGAAACCCAAGAACCTCTGTAGTTCCTTGAGTGATTTGGGCTTGGGCCAGTTGAGCACGGCCTCCACTTTCCTCTCATCCATGGCCACTCCCTCGGTTCCAATGATGTACCCTAAGAAGGAGATAGAGGTCTTATGGAACTCACATTTCTCTAATTTGGCGTACAATTGATTCTTGATCAGTCTCTGCAGAACTGCTTGGACATGGCTGATGTGTTCTTCCAAGGAATCTAAATAAATCAGAATATTATCAATGTAGATCACTATCCATCTGTTTAACATGTCACGGAATATTTCATTGACAAAGGCCTGGAACACGGAAGGACTGTTTGCTAGTCCGAAGGGCATAACCAAATATTCATAGTGGCCATTTGCGGTAGAAAACGCTGTCTTCCATTCATGGCCCTGTTTAATTCTAACTAAGTTGTAAGCGTTACGCAAGTCCAACTTTGTGAAGTACTTGGCTGAGCGCAATTGTTCTAGAGCTGCTGGGACCAAGGGTAGTGGGTAGCGATACTTCACTGTGATCTCATTTAACCCCCTGTAGTCGGTGCATGGGCGTAATCCGCCATCTTTCTTTTTTCACGAAGAAGAAACCGGCCGAAGCTGGTGATGTGGAGGGTCGTATGAATCCCTTTTTAAGCTCTTCTTGGGTGTAGGAGTTCATGGCTTCGGTTTCAGTTTGGGATAATGGAAAGATTCTTCCACGAGGGGGCAGTGTACCAGGCAAAAGTTCAATAGCGCAGTCATACTCACGATGGGGTGGTAGTTTAGTGGCTCTCTGCTTACTGAACGCCTCGGACAGGTCTGAGTAGTAAGAAGGAATGCCTTGATCCAATGATTCTTCTGCTATCGTTCTTACGGCATTAATTTGTACTGGAACAGATCTCAAACATTTAGTCAAACACTTCTCACTCCATCTTTCGATTTCATTCTTTTGCCAGGAAATGGGAGGATTATGGCTCTGTAGCCACGGTAAGCCCAAAATTACGGCGTGCTTGGGAGAATGAATGATATAAAACCTTATTTCCTCTTCATGAAGTGAGCCAGTTCTGAGAGAAATCTGAGAAGTGTGGTAGTTCACCTTACTCTCCCCTAGAGGGCGTCCATCTATCGCCGTGACTGCTAAGGGCGAATCACAGGGCATTAAGGGTATGGCATGTCTGAGGGCAAAATTATAATCCATAAAATTCCCAGCTGCACCCGAATCAACCATAGCTATGGCGTGTATTATTACTTCGTCCACGGTGAGGGTTATCGGCACATTTAGACTCTTATTATTGAATGAGAGAATGGTAGAACTCACCGACAAAGCTTTGATAGCTGGTTTGTTCGGGCAATGAGCTTTGAAATGACCCGGATGACCACAGTACAGGCATAGACTCTGTTTAAATCTTCGTTCACGTTCTTCTTGAGACAGCTGGGGGTGACCGAGTTGCATGGAATCGGTCATTACTTGGGAAACGGGCGGAACTTTTGACCTGGGAGGAGATGAGCATGTCAGTGACGGTTTCCGTGTGCGAAGCAGATTGTCTAGACGAATGGAAAGTTCAATAATCTGATCTAATGATCTCGCCTCGTCACGACAAGCCATCTCAGTCTGTAGAGCGGAGCTCAGAGCTTTGCGATAGAGGGTTTTCAGCGGATCGCCAGCCCATCCGGTTTGAGCAGCCAGCGTGCGGAAGTGTAAGGCGAACTCCGCCGCTGATTGGTCACCCTGGCATAGCGTCAACAACTCCTCTCCTGCGCTCCTTCCGCCAGCGGGGTGATCAAAAACAATGCAAAACCTCTCAAGGAATTCCTGGAAGGTGGCAAACATGGGAGCGTTATTGTGCCAAACTGCGGTGGCCCAATCCAGCGCCTTTTCGGTGAGTAATGAGCACACAAAGGCGATTTTGCTGTCTTCACTGGCAAACATATGAGGTTGTTGAGTGACAAACAATTTGCACTGTAACAGAAATCCCTTGCATTTAGTCGGGTTACATTAAATTTTTCTGGAAATGCCAGGCGAGGATTAGAAGTATAACAAGATGTACCTGGTACAGGGTTAGTCGGAGGATCCACGGTGACGGGTTGAGCCGATGTGGGGATATTTAAGCCCTGTAGAGCCTTCACTAGTTCTTCAGTTAGCTGTGTGAGATGAGACAGCTGTTGTTGGTGAACAGCGAGCACTTGACTTTGGGTTAGGAGCTCGGTCGACAACTGTTGCATAGCTGCGGGATCCATGTTTGGCGAAGACTTCTGTAATGGAGACTCAGACAACGAGGGATCCATTTGCAGCACATTTATTAGACACAGTCTAATTACAAACACACAATAAGTAGATGACAGAACTCACAAGAGTAATAGGGCTTCCAGGTAGATACAAGGGCAAGGCAATATCGTAGTCGTAAGGCAGACAAAGAACAAAGGCAGGCGGCAGGCAATACAGAGTCAAGACAGTCCGGGTTGGCAACAGTGAATACAAGGAGTAATGGAATGCTCAGAAATGTCAGCAGGGCAGAACAAGACTTCGCAAGGGAGTGAGGGTGAATGCTGCTTATATGTGTGTGTGTGATGAGTCTCAGGTGCAGCATAATCAGTGAGCCGGGGAGGATTGTGGGAGATGTAGTGTTTAATAGTCCGGTGAGAGTGACCTCTGCTGGCCAGTGAGGGGAATGACTGGGACCGAGTCGGTGACAGATAGATGAAACTTCCAAAGAATTGTATTAAGATTAATTAATGACCTGATATCTTTCTATTGTATTTTGCAGATTGGAATGGACCACATGTAGAAAAAAGGGAATCACACACCTCAGCAATGACTGGAAATTGATGGTCAGGATTTTTTTTTTAATCCTTCCAAGATGAAGTGGGTTGTGGTTGGTATAGATAGTTAGATAGGCCTTGTCTGTGTCAGGTTTTTCTTTTTTAGGTAATGGAGAGAGCAGGCAGAGGAGGGAGACTCACAAGAGCATCAATGGCCATTTATCTGAAATGGAGCAGGTGGGGCTCTATTGGTGCTGTCTTTGTCTTTTGCAGGTTGGAGTAGAGCAGAAGAAGGAGACATATACCTGAAGACCTGGAGCTCAGCAAATAGGTAGAACTGCTTGAACAGACTGAACATTGTAGTTGGTTTCCAAAGAAATGTAATGAGATTAATTAAAGACTTGATATCTTTCTCTTCGGCAGATTGGCATGGAGCATGTGGAGAAACGAAACTGTTACTACGTAACCCTCGTTCCGTGAGGGAGAAACCTCGGGCACCTATGTGGGCTGGGGTCTCAGGAAAACTTGAGAGTAGGCCAGCCCAAATTGCTGGCACAGTTTGCTGATTGAAAATACCCTCCATGCAGTTGATATACGCCACCATTGCCATGCTGTCCGTCCTGACCAGCACGTGTTTTCCCTTTATCACCAGCAAAAAATGGCGAAGAGCGAAATACACTGCCAACAGCTCCAGGCAACTGATATGCAACCGGGTTCCTTTCCACAGACCTGCAGCTGCATGCTCCCAACACATTTCGCCCCAGTCAGTACTGGAAGCATCTGTCGAGATGCGATCTCTACAGGGCGATCTCTACAGGCGGTTAGCTGGTTATCAGGTAGGAAAAGACACGGGTCTGCCTGAGAAGGGAGAACACTCCTTGGCTGAATAATGTGTATGGGATTGCCATCGGGGATCATGCATAACTGGCACAGATCCCCAGCATGCGGGTAGAACAAGTGGGCATACCAGACATTGTACTGGGCCAGGCACCCAGCTGAGTCAGGTGCTGGGGCCCTTGGAATAACTCTCTTGAGTTCACCAGATGGGGAACTCACTTAGCAGAGCACAATAAGTGCACAGAGGTCCATGTTAGGGAGCATGGTGCCGCAAGCGTATTTGACACTGAGCTCAGTTTTCTCCTGACTGGCCAGGGTTACCAGCAATCGGGAAGAAACAGGCTCTAGCCGAATGTTTTAAAATCTTGTGAATGTGCTAGGTGTCACCTAGCCCACAGCTCTACAAATATCTGTAAGATAGGCACTTTCCTTCTGCCGACCTCCATAACAATGGATGTTTTCAAGAGAAACAGAAGGTCAACCTGGGTTTCCCCCAAGTACTCCCAAATCAGCTGGATCATGCCGGGGTAAAGTCTTCATTTTCCTAAAGATGTCAGCTGCCATGAGAGTCCATCGGCTGCACGGTTGAGCTCGCTTGGGATGTGAATGGCATGCAGCGATTTTAACCATGTATGACTCCAGAGGAGCAGATGGCAAGCAAGCTGAGACATGCGGCAGGAGCATATACCTCCCATGAGGGTGATATATGCCACCGTTGTCATGCTGTTCATCCTGACCACCACATGTTTCTGCTCCAGTATTAGTAAAAAACAGTGGAGAGCGAGAAACACTGCCAACATCCCTAGGCAATTGATATGCCATTGCAGTCTAGACCTGGTCCATGGACCTGCAGCTGCATGGTCATTGCAAACGGCCCCCCAGCCCATGCTGGAAGCATCCGTCGATACGACAACATGCCTGTACACTTGTTCTAAGGCCACGCGCCCCATAGAAAGGCCTGGTCCGTCCAAGAATGCTCTGGTTACTAAAGTAACCCTCCTTCCCCGAGAAGGGTAACGGAAATGCTATGTGGAAAAACTTCCACTCTGGGGATTTCGTCAGAATCTAATTATTTGAAAGAGTATAAAAACGGGCCAATAAAATGCCAATGAATTGGCGGCGTCAGCGTGCACAGCTGTCTTTAATGACAATTAGCTTGGCATAAAAGCCCAGCATGTGCTCAGCAACGGCATCTTTTCTAGCTGAAGAGGCTTTCACTCTCAACAGCTAAGGGACAATCATTGTGGCGAAGGAACATAGCATTTCTGTTCTCCCCCTCGGGGAACGAGGGTTACTTTAGTAACCAGAGCGTTCCCCTTCGGGAGGGAACTTCAATGTTATGTGGAAAAACTTCCACTATGGGGAAATTTATGGAAAGTGCCACAACGAAAGAACCTTACCACGTCTCCGGTAAGGGGCGTGCCACGTGCACCTGCATCACCGGAGGCGCAGTCTTCCAACGTGTCCCCTGGCCCTTACTCACCTTACTTACTTTTTCTGGTTTAGATATATATTTTTCGGGGAGTCGTAAAATACACCTAGTTAGTTTCTAGGAATTTTAAATATGACAGTACGTTGGGAAATCGTTCAGTCCCGATAGGGAGGACGCTGCGGAGGCCACCTGCTGCCCGGAGGGGGAGCCTGGTGACAAAAAAAAATATGGACTAGCCCTGAGAATGGGGAGTGCACATATGAGAAGATGGTTAGCAGGGAGGAAAGACACGAGCCCGCCTAGGAGGGGGGACTATATCGTGGCTGAGTGAGCGTATGGGATCGCCAGCGGGGATCACACTTAGCAGGCACCTATACCCAGAACGCGGGATGACCAGCGGGCATACCTACAACGTAACGGGCCAACATCTGACTCCTCTGCTGACAGACTCAGACAGACCAGCATCAGCTCGGCGCGCTCTCGGGGGAGGCGCGGTCAAGGTGATCGAGTTCAGCTCCAACCCGAGAAAAGAGTTGCTCTTTCTCTGATGGCATTTTAACGCCGTTAAATGAAGAGCCCCGACCTCCAGCGGGGAAAGAGCAAATTCCCTCCTCTCCAGATGGCCCGTCTCAGGGACGATTCGCGGTCCGTTTACCGAACTTAGCAGCGCGCTGGGGCGGGGGGCGCTGGTTGCCTGCAAGATGCTCGGTGCAGCCGCTTGGCCAGAGGTGCAGGCAGGGACAGCGAAGCAAAGCCACAAGCGAGCGCCCTCGGCGAAAAGCAGTGGATGTGGATGGCTCGGCGGGAGGGAGCGGTTTTAAGATCCCACCGAGAGATGGTATACCCATCGCCTCCGACTGCTCGCTCACCGGCGTGAATTCCTGGGCGAATTCACTGACAGTGTCGCCAAACAGGCCAGCCTGGGATATGGGTGAGCTAAGAAAGCGAACTTTGTCAGCATCACGCATATCGACAAGGTTTAGCCCGAGGTGGCACTCGAGGTGGCCACTAATGTGACCATCGTCCTTTCCAGGAGCACACACAGCAGACTTTTAGTCGGTTGTGGTGCAGAGCTTATGCTCAGTCCTGGGTCGGAACCATCCCCGCGCAGCTCGGCCAACGCCTGCGCTAGGTAGCGCTGGTAGGTGGCCACAGCCAGCATGGTGAGGGCGGAGGCGCACGCAGCGTACTGCATGGGCTTACTGTGCACATCCAGGAAGAAGGGGACGTGGAGGCTTAGAAGGTCTTGGCTTCTTTATATCCTCCACATCACACCCCTCTAGTCGGTCCGGTCGTGGGGCTGGGGGATAAACCATCTCCAGACCCACGGCCGAAGCAGCCTGGGAACGCACGGCCGCAAAGTCTGCTTCTGGATTCGACGCCGCGCTCATCATCCCGGAGGGAGAGAGCGGGTTCGTATCCTCATCAGACAATGACAACCAACCCTCTAAGGATGGTGAGGATGGAAGCTCACGCAGATTGGGCAGATAAAAAGTGCCCTCCAAGACTGTGTGAGCTTACTGCGCACTTCTGGGAAGAAGGGGACGGAGGGCTTAGAAGGTCTTGCCTTCTTATATCCTCCACATAACACCCATCTAGTCGGTCCGGTCGCGGGGCTGGGGGATAAACCATCACCAGACCCACGGCCAAAACAGCCCGGGAAAGCACGGCCATAATGTCTGCTTTTTAGATACCAATGCCGCGCTCTCTGCCCCGGAGGGAGGGAGTGAGCGGGTTTGCATCCTCATCAGACATTGACAGCCCATCCTCCGATTCAGCGATGGACGTCTGATCCTCGGTGTCATCAAGTGACAGGGCGACCATCCGAGGATGGAGCGCTTCTCTTCCCTGAAGCTTAGATGGAGCGCGTGGAGGAGCGAGAGGTCCGCGAGCCCGTACATTAATCAATGTTTCTCAAGAACGTAAATGTACCCAAATTAGCCCAAAGACTAGTTTTCATTTGTGGTCCCTTCGCCAGATGTTAAAGGTCATATCAATAAAAATACAAATTCAAAAAAAAAAAAAAACTATACTCATATGAACAACAATATAAATTAACCCAACAATAAAAAACAACCACCAACACAACAACAAAATCTAAAGCCTAAAGTTCACAATGGTTATTATTAAGAAGCAATTTCTTAAAATTATACTTAAATGACTTAAAAGGTAAACATTCTCTAACAGATTGTGGTATCAAATTCCTCTGATGTGATGTTTTAAAAGAAAACAAGCTTGACCAAAATAAGTTTTTCTTAATGGAATATGCAATCAAGGCTACACGGTGGCACAGTGGGTAGCACGCTCGCCTCACAGCAAGAAGGTTGCTGGTTCGAGCCTTGGCTGGGTCAGTTGGCAGTTCTGTGTAGAGTTTGCATGTTCTCCCTGTGCTAGTGTGGGTTTCCTCCGGGTTCTCCTGTTTCCTCCACAGCTCCAAAAACATGCAGTACAGGTGAATTGGGTAGGCTAAATTGTTTGTAATGTATGTGTTTGAATGAGTGTGCATGGATGTTTCCCAGTGATGGGTTGCAGCTGAAAGGGCATCCGCTGTGTAAAACATATGCTGGATACGCTGGCTCATTCTGCTGTGGCTACCCCAGATTAATAAAGGGACTAAGCCGAAAAGAAAATGAATGAATGATAATGCAATCAGCTTTAGCTGCTGTCTTATTTACTTTATTTTCTAAAGATTTAAATTTTAAAGTCAGATAGAAGGGGAGTGGCTAAACCATGCATAATCTTGTAAGCTACACAACCATTTTTAAACTTAGACTTAAACTTATGACCCCTGATTTCTAAATTCCAAAATTATTCTGATATTCTGGTAATTAAAGGCTCCTCCATGAACTGCCAGCTTATTGTTTGAGTCGTTGACGAGTTTGAGTGTCTGAGTGATCCTAAGAGCTATATTTTTGGGGGCTATTGGTAGGGTCTTCCAAGGGAAAAGGTCTTAGGTGACAGGTCAGACTAAGTGAGGTTCAAAAACCCCTTATGAGCTCAAAAACAGCGAGGACCGTGACGATGCCCAGTATGGCAATGCCAGGGCCCCACCTTGGAGCCAGGCCTGGGGTTTGGGCCCTTATGTAAGCGCCTGGTGGTGGAAAAGGTGCTTGTTGAAGGTTCGAACCATGACAACACAATTGTCGGGCACAAAAACTGGCTATTGAGATATAGAATGTCACCTCACTGGAAGGGAAGGAGCCCGAGCTTGTACGGGAGGTGGAACGGTACCGACTAGAGATAGTTAGGCTCATGCCCACACACAACTGGGGGTCTGGAACTCAACTTCTTGAGAAGGGCTGGACTTTCTTCTACTCTTGAGTTGCCCATGGTGAGACGCTGCAGGCTGGTGTGGTTTTGCTTATAGCTCCCTAACTTAGCCTCCATGTATTAAGAGTTTTCCCCGGTGAACAAGACGACCACCTCCCTGTGCCTTCAGGTCAGGGACAGGTCTCTCACTTTGGTTTGTGCCAACGGGCCAAACACCAGCGCAGAGTACCCGGCCTTCTTGGAGTCCTTGGTAGGGGTGCTGGAAGGTGCTCAGACTGAGGACTCCATTGTTCTGCTGGGGGACTTTAATGCCCATGTGGGAAATGACAGAGATACACAGAGAGGCATAATTGGGAGGAATGGCTTCCCTTATCTGAATCCGAGTGGTGTTCTATTATTAGACTTCTGTGCTAATAACAGTTTGTCCATGACAAACACCATGTTTGAGTGTAAAGGTGTCCATTAGTGAATCAGTGGATGAGCTGTCAACTAATTACCACCTGGTGGTGAGAATGATCCGCTGGCAGGGCAGAAAGCTGGACAGACCTGGCAGACCCAAACGTATTGCGAGGGTCCTCTAGGAACGTCTGGCTGAACCTCAAATCAGAATGATTTCCGAATCACCTCCAGAAGAGCTTTACCCAAATCTCGAGGGAGGCTTGAGACGTTGATACTGAGTAGTCCATGTTCTCTGACTCCATTGATAGAGCTGTGGCCATAAGGTCTGTGGTGCCTGTTGAGGCGGCAATCCGACCGCAGTGGTGGGCATCACGAGTAAGGGATTCCATCGAGCTGAAAAAGTAGTCCTACAGGGCTAGGTTAAGATCCAGGACACACTGAAGGGACTATGTCTCTTGGCTGGCCTAGGAATGCCTTGGGATCCACCAGGAGGAGCTGAAGGAAGTGTCTGGGGAGTGGGAAGTCTGGGGTTCTTTTTTTCCCCTTCAGATAAATAGATAGATAGTATTGAAGAAGCAGGTAGATTTGTATTGATGTTGTCTTTGTCTTTTACAAAGTGGATAAGAGAGGCTAGGGAATCACACATCTCAGGAATGATAAGAAACTGATGGTCAGGTATCACCTATCGACGACAGATGTCCTTCCAAGAGGAAGGGGTGGAGGTGGGCTTAGATAGATAGATGTTTTGTCTGTGGCAGGTGTTTCTTTTTCAAGTAATAGACACACAACATGCAAAAGAAGGAAACTCACAAGAGCGTCATTGAAGATTAATTTGAAGAACACTGAAGAAAATTTTGTTTATTGCTGAAGATCAGCAAGCAATTAGAGCTCTGTTAGTTTTGTCTTTGTCTTTTGCAGATTAGACTGGGACGTGGAGAAATGGGAATCACACCTCAGCAATGACTAGAAACTGATGGTCAGATGAGGTATTTCCTGGATGGATGGATAAATAGATGTCCTTCCAACAGGAAGGGGGTGGTAGTGGGCTTAGATAGAAGTATGTCTTGTCAAGTCAAGTGTTTCTTTTTCAAGTAATGGACACACAACAGGCAGAAGGAGGGAACTCATAAGAGCACTGGTTGGAGATTTATCTGAATAATACTGGAAACAGCTTATGCATTGCTGGAGCTCAGCAAGCATGTAGATCTCGGTTAGTCCTGTCTTTGTCTTTTACAGATAAATAAATGCCCTTCCAAGAGTAAGGGGTTGGAGGTGGGCTTAGATTGCAAGATGTTTTGTCTGGTAGGTGTTTCATTTTCAGATAATGGACACACAACAGGCAAAAGAAGGTGACTCACAAGAGCATCAGTGGAGATTTATATAAAGAGCACTGGAAAACTCTTTGTTTATTGCTGGAGATCAGCCAGAAAGTAGAGCTTTGTTTGTTTTGTTTTTGTCTTTTTCACAAGAGCATCATTGGTGATTTATCTGAAGAACACTGGAGAACATCTCGGCTACAAAAATAAGCTATGTTCCCTGAAGTTGAGAACGAAAAAGGTGTTTCTGCCGACACTCTGAAGAGTTAGAAAACGGGCCAATGTATCCCTGTGAGTTGGCAGAGCTTAGCTCTGGAGGTGCTGGTGATTAATCATTAGTAGAGTATATAGCCAACACACGCAGAGCGAGCTTCTAGTCTTTTGCTGTTGAAGAGCTGAACACTCAGTTATTAGCAGGAGACCCAGCTGCTGTTATCCACCACATAATGATGAGTGGAGATGGCTGCAACGTAAACCTTCACTGTGAAGTGTAACAGCCTACGCTTCAGCTTTTCTTGAAGGAAGGATAACACAACACTAATCTAGGGATTTTCTCAGCAAGATGTACACCACTCAGTGAACAGACTTCACTTATGGGTTATGGGTGTAGGCATGTCTCATAGAGGGTGCTCTAGCCTGAGTGATGGTGTTAACCACCAACTCCGGTAGGCCACCTAAGTCTTCTGAACTCTGTCAATGGACCACACATGGAGGTTCCACAGATCTGGGCGAGGGTGCTCCATTCCTGAGAAAGGGGGACATTCCTTAAGGGAGGAATATGCCAGGGAGGGGTCATCATGAGTTCGGAAACCCAGGTCCAATTGGGCCAGAGAGGTGCAACTAACAAGACCTGCTCCTCATTCTCCCTGACCTTGCACAAAGCTTGGGCGAGTAGGCTTACTGTGGAAAACACATATTTGCACATGCCCGGGGGCCAGGTGTGGGCCAGCGCAAAATAAGTTTTCTAAGTGGAATAATGCAATCAGCTCTAGGTTGCACTACTAGTTACTTTGTTTTCTACTGATTAAAATTTTAAAATGTCAGACAGAAGGGGAGGGGCTACACATCTATTTTTAAACGTAGAGATTTTTTTCCAATTAGGCAGTGTGTGTTTTTTAAAATAGTACAATTCTGAAAACTTAACAGTTTTTTTTTATCAAAAATTGTAGGTGCATGTTTATATAATAATTCCAGAGGTTTTAAAACTGTAGATTTTGTATTAGACTAACTCATCAGACAATAACTTATGTGAGAGGATCATAGAATTCAAATACATTTTTGCAGCTTTATTTAATAAAGAATTTCTAATAAACCTAATATTAACTATATTCAAATTTTTCCTTGTTACATACCTTTTTTATGTGTTTTAAAATCAAGACAGAGTCCAGATAAACCCCTAGGCATTTAATCTCTGAGACAAATTGAAATTTCTCTCCTGAGACAACAACATCCTGTTTTGTATCTAGGCCATGTCTTTTAGAGAAGTACATGCAAGCTGTTTTCGAAACATTAAATTTTAAATTACACTGATTCAGCCTCGCTATTACTTGTTAAATCATCGTTAAACTTCTTTATAACCTCTTCAACATTATTACTATCCGTGAAAATGAATCTTCAGCATACATAACGATATTACACTGTTGACACTGTAGGTAAGTCATTTATGTACATACTGAAAAGTATTGGCTCCAATATTAACCCTTGTGGAACACCAGTTGAAAGGCCCATTGCCTTAGACATATGATTATCAATCTTTACAACTTGTGAACAGGAAGAAAGATAAGATTCAATTAGATTTAAGAACTTTGTGTAAAAATTTAAATGTAATAATTTACACAACAGAATCTCGTGATTTATGGTGTCAAATGCTTTCTGTAAGTCAAGAAACACTGCTCCTATCACTCCATTTTTTTCCATTAATGCATTTACCTTTTTAATAAAATAACAAGTAGCAGTTTCTGTTGAATGATTTAACCTAAAATCGAATTGATTAGGATGTAATTTAAAAGAACTATTATTTAAATGGTTAACAATTTGTTTAACCACAAGTTTTTCAAAAACCTTTGATATCATAGGCAGGACACTAATAGGCCTTTAATTACAATAAAGTTAAGATGGAGTTGCCTCCTTTGAATATAGGCGCAACCACCGCTGGCTTCCATGAGGTAGGGAATCTGCCTTGGCCTATTAAGATATTAATAATATGTGTTAAAGGATTAACAATCGAGGAACAAATTAATAAAAAAGTTTCAATTAAAGTGTATCTATACCATAAAAATCCTTAAGACTTAAGAGACATTATTACTTTTTCGACATCTACCTTATTTTTACTGGATTTAAAACCAAAGCTGTAACACTAGCATTGTTTATTTGTAAATAAGATTGTTGAGCTGTAAAACTTTGAGCTTTTTAATCATCTGACTCAATAAATTATTGATTTAAGGCCTGTGTCACAACAACTGATCCCGCGACAAAGCAATAATAAGCCAGTCATCAAGATAATTGAGTATGTGGATGTCCACAAGCCGAGGAGGTGCTAGGGCATCCTCCATGAACTTGGTGAAAACCCACAGAGACAGGGAATGCTCGAATAGGAGGACCTTATACTGACATGCTTGACCTTCGAATGCAAACTGGAGAAACGGTTGGTGCTGTGGAAGAATGGAGACATTAAAGTACACGTCCTTCAGATCTATAGCTGCAAGCAAATTTCGAAAATGGATGCATTGGAGTATGCATTTCGGCGTAAGCATCTTGAATGGCATTTTATGGCAATATCAGCTCAAGATACGCAGATCTAGGATTGGTCTTAACCCACAGCTCTTTTTAGGCACCATAAAGTATGGTAAAACCTGTCATTCATCTTGGTTGGACCGAAGGCCAGCAGTGAGATGTTTTTTGTTGTTTATGTTGGTCCCCGGCCCTCCAACAGGGAAGAGCAGCTACCCTCTTCTCCGGGTGGCTCATCTTAGAGACTCTTCACGCTCCTCTTACCAGAATTAACAGATCCCTTAGGCAGGGTTGTCTCCAGCTGTCAGGGGCTCTGCACTGCCGCTTAGCCAGTCGAGTGGGCTGCAGAGGCAGAGCAGGTCTTGATGCCACAGGTGAGCGACCTCGGCAGTGAGGGCATGTGGATGGATGGGGCAGCAGGGAGAGCAGTTTTCCAAGCCCGCCGATGGATGATGTCGCACATCGCACTTAACCACCCTTTAATGCAGTGATTGACATTTGGTTTTCTGTGTCATCAAGTGAGAGTGTGGCCATCCCGGATAATGCACCGCCACACTCCTTGGAAGCGTGGGGTCCACAGGTACGAAGGCGTAAGTGCTAAACCACTTGCGGGGAGCAGCAGGGGTGGCGCACCTTAATGCCAGAGCATGCCTTGACCTCAGTTGTGCAATAGTCATGCCCTCGCAATGAGGGCATGGACTGTCTGTGAGCACTGCCCCAACATGCTGAACCCCAGACATGTGACACAATACTCATGCCAGTCATCTGGGGAGAGGAAACCGCACCCAAAATTGCACGGTCGGATTGATGCATGGCGCGACCTTGTTGAGGAGGAATCTGCTCCTTTATTTGAAACTGCACTTTTAGCCACCAGTAAAACGCCCAGGTGACGGGAAGTAGACCCAGTTCCGCTGCTGTATGTGTCGTCACTGGAATACTTTCATGAGACTTTGAAGCAAAAAGTCTTAAAGGCTCGCTCCGCGTGCACTGGATAAATACTATTAATGATTAATCACCAGCACCTGTGGAGTTAAGCTCTGCCAATTGATAGGCATTCATTGGTCCGTTTTCTTACTCTTCAGAGGGATCGGTCATCTAGTGAACTCCCAAAGTGTCGGTAGACACACGTCATGTTTCCCACTGAAGGGGGACAGCTTGTGCATTGCTGAAGCTTAGCAAGCATGTAGATCTTTGTTGGTTCTGTCTTTGTCTTTTACAGACTGGAGTGAAGCATGTGGAGAAATATAGGAATCACAAATTGAGCAATGACTGGAAACTGATGATCAGGAATATCCTTCAATGACAGATGGATGGGTGCATAGACAAATGTCCTTCCAAGAGGAAGGGGGTAGTGGTGGGCATAGATTGTAAGATAAAGATCTTTTCTGTGGCAATTATTTAAATTGTAGATAATAGAACCACAATAGGCAGGATGAGTCTCACAAGAGCATTGTGGAAAGTTTTTCTGAAAAATCCTGGAGAACATCTTGTGCATTGCTGGAACTCAGACAGCCAGGCACTGTTGGTGCTGTCTTTAGCTGTGTCCCAAATGGCACACTATACACTATGCACTTATGCACTATGTACTTTATGCACTTATGCACTCAACAGCATTGTATATGTATATAGTGTTGTCCCAAATCGAACACAAATTTTTTTACTAAGCAGAAGTTCAAACCGTTTACCTGATGACGTTTGACGATTGCCAAATTAGTGAAATAAATGACCAAGTACCAAATAATACCTGCCATAGGTATAACCGCATTCACCATTGGGAGGCACTTTAATCACTCTTGTAGCAAAATTTTGCTTTCACAATCCAATATAAATAAAGTTATTCAACATGTGCGCCGGATATCTCTCCCCTTTCCGCTACGTGAGCAAAGCTGCGGAAGTTGAGTGTGTGAAGTGTCCATCATAACACACTTCATTTTACCGGTTGAATGAGTGCATCATCCGGGTAATTAAAGTGCACTTATTAGTTTTAGAGTTTTCAGTGTAAACGCACTACTTACACTATTTATTCTACAAAATGGCGTAGAATAGTGCATAAGTATGCGATTTGGGATGCACCTTTTGTCTTTTGTAGAGTGTAGCAGAAGAAGGAGACTCACCAGAGGGTGTCACTAGACCCAGCAAAAATGGCCAGTGCCCCAGTAAATGTGTTTAGCTACAGTTTACTTTTTAAGTAAGTGTATTAATTAAGAGTGGTAATCCCAGAATAAAGACGTTATTCTCTATGTACAACCGAATCAACGCTTGGGAAAACAATGTAGTTTAATCAAAAACAAACTGATGCATACACACAGAAAACCATTCCCGCATGCCTCACACATTGCTTCTTCTCCCGGTGTGAATCCCTGTTGTTTAACATGAATGCTGAAATGCAAGCCACTCATACATTGTGAAACTGGGGTAACAGCCTTTAATTCACAGGTGTTAGCACGCAGTAAGTTTTGGAAGTCAGCAAAACTAATGTTTAAGTAATGATGTTTGAACCAGCGATCTTCTTGCTGTGAGGCAACAGCACTTCCTACTGCGCCACTGCGTCGCCCTATAATATATCACTTTTATAATAATAAAAATTATAATAATACTTTAATTTGTAATATTCAGTATAGTTATCTATATAAGGCCAATCCATTTTCTTGTGGTGCGTGCAGTTGAGGGGGGCCATGTGCCAGTAGAGCTTTGTCTTGCAATACCCCGGTTTCAACTATCTGAGCTCAAGAGAAAACTTCATAAGTGCTTCATAATAACCTGAATCGAATGTTAAGAATTCGAATCAAATTTTGGAATATGATGTCACTGAGAATCTCTGCACAAGTGATAAAGACATCATGTCATCCAAAGCTAAATTCAAAATTGTAAAATAATTAGGATGAGACTGAGACTGCTGTACCCGCGACACATCCCGGATAAGCAGAAGAAAATATTTTATTTACCCAAAAACAGTAAACAGAAGTTACATTTTTGAGTAGATTAAAAAATTTCATTAATCTAAAATGTTACATTTCTAGTTTGTTTGTGCTGTAATTCTTGAATGATTAGGTTTTTTATGCTTGTCATGTTAATTTGGGTTAAAGTTCATTTAACTCATTGTAACGATTGTTAACAATTGTTACAACAAACTATGTAGGTATGCTTAGTTCATATTTAAAATTATTTGTTCATAATTCAGAATTATTATTATTTTTTGTTGAAAGGCATTTAGCTTTTAAATATTACTTGGAATATTGTGATAAATCCTCATTTATCCTAATTGGATATCTTGTCCTTAATTGTTTTTTTAAAGAGTAAACAATACAATTTTAATAAATAACAAGAAATTATTATGCTGTTTTTTTTCCACGAGATGGCAGTATAATAAATTTTGAAATTTATTTATTTATTGGGAAATGATCCCAATGCTCTTCATCATGATGAGAAAAGAAAAAGGAAAACATCATTTTTTTATTAGTTATTTTAATAAATGCTCCCGAACAAACACACTGAATACTATTTTATGCTAACCATTTCAGTACAATGCTGAGGTTGAACTTCAATTTAAATCTCATTTTAAGTCAACATTTGATTTGCACGTTGATATGCTAATTCCCAATACCTGTTTATTGATAAAATGTAAGATTACAACGAAAAATATTTCTGAGCAGGCAATTAAGACTTCCGACTGATTATTACTCACCCAAAATGGCCGCCCATCGCGTCCGTCCGTCTGCAGGAATGTAGTGGGCGGGGTTTTTGGTGCTAGTGGCAAAGTTTGGGAATGATAGAAAGGCTGTTGAAGAGAATCGCGGACGGGATCTGGAATGCCACTGCTTGGGGGATTACAGTAACATTTACACGTTGTTTTCTCTAAGCACCAAACTAGCGCTCGAATTCAGCGGGGTGTAATTAAAGGTACGCAATCCCGAGACATGTCGGAGGACCTGAGCTCCCAACCATGGTCCATCAACAAGGATGACTACGAGCTGCAGGAGGTGATCGGTGAGTGTGTTTCCTACAGCCGGTGAAGACCTGCCACTGGTGCATCTGGAAATGACTTCTTTTTACTGCAGTCTGTTTGGAGGGAAATGAGTTGTGAGTGTTGTTGTTCAGGGTATGCTGACGGTCTTGTAAGTAACATTATAAAACTGTGTATAACCCGTGTTTCGGTGTTTAATCAAATTAGCATATTTTATAAGCGCACGAGAAGGAGTTGTAACGCTCAGAATACCTGAAACTTTAAGGTTAAGGCTAAACAAGTGTCTGTTAAAAACCCTCCACTTCAGTTGTCAAGCCTGTCACGTATGCCAATTTCATCTCTCTCTCTCTCTCTCTCTCTCTCTCTCTCTCTCTCTCTCTCTCT
>CAIGQZ010001197.1:2271653-2282393 GCA_903798205.1 Danio tinwini
CTCTCTCTCTCTCTCTCTCTCTCTCTCTCTCTCTCTCTCTCTCTCTCAACATATTTAACCATTTCGACACCTTACAAAAATAAAGACAAAGAAGTTTCACGTGGGTGAATAGTAAATATACGGTTTGAATGTTTTTAATTATGTAATGTATTTTCTGGCAAAATCAACAATATCATTCTGCACACGACAACGCCTCTTTTTCGCTGATAAGCCCAAACACGTGCAACGCGCTTTCAGTATGACACCCTTTTCATTTGTTTGTTAGTTTCTTTAATATTTTGCAATATGTGTTGCTCTATCTATCTATCTATCTATCTATCTATCTATCTATCTATCTATCTATCTATCTATCTATCTATCTATCTATCTATCTATCTATCTATCTATATATAAACAAACAAACACATATTGGTTGACAGCATTGTGCAATGTATTTTGCATTTTGAGGCTGGTTTAAAAAAACTGCTTACTGACTAATGCTGAGCGATAGTTTACACTTGACTGTTGAAACATTTCTAAGAGTGAAGGTAGTCTGCTTAATTTAGACCCGAGTCATATGTCAGTCGGAACCCAGAACCCAATTTTCTTTTAATTCTGGAGCTCAAATAAGTTTTTAGCAGTTATATATATATATATATATATATATATATATATATATATAATGTTATTTAAAGTACAATATGTCTGTGTGTAGTGAATAAAAATAGTTTTTATTATTATATATAATTTTATTTAAATATTTAAAAATGGTAAATAATTTATATAAGGCCAAAAATGGACTTTTCAGTCATCAAAACAGGATTTAAACACCCATAAAAAAGTCATTCAGTTTAAAGAGTTTTTATACTATTAATTTCTGATTTAAATTGCTCTTGATAACAATATTGTGCAAATTAGTTTTCATAACATTGTATTTCTGACCACGGGCACATGTCTATTAGGTACCAACATAAGCTAAACTTACATACAACATTATTTCAACATTATACATGTTTATTTTTTTAAGTTGTTGAAATATTAAATTCAACCCACTATATACAATATGAAAAGCTTTCTGTGTATTTAACTCTTTAAATAAATTAAAATATAAGTGAGACCCAAATACGTAAATAAATTATGTATTATTATTAGTTATTGATGTATGATCGTTATATAAATGTACATAATTTATATACAATTACATAAAATGCCACCAAAAATATGTGTGTGTTTTTGTATCATATTATTTATTTTTATTCAGTCTCTACAAACCCAGTTTAAATGTGGTCTGAGGAAACAAAGGTTAAAAGATGAATGCCTCGAACAAGATATTTAACACTAGATTTCTCCAGAGGGATTTTTCTGTAATAATAAACTCTGCATATGTGGCTTAGCAGTTTCCACCTCCCCCTTTTCATGCGGTTATAAAGACACTGTTATGTGCTGTAATTCTTTTTGATGATCCATGACTGACCCGCCAGTGAGTTTTACAACCAGTCACAGTAACTGCACTACAGAGCGTCTCCAAATCTGCTTTCTAGGCATGATCTGCTCCTATATGCTATTCTTTTCTTTCTCTGAGCGCGTTATTCTCTGGATTGTTTTGGTTACTGGATGATTTAATCTGGTTACATTGCAGGGTTTTAGTTTGAGATTAGCTGTGTGTGCAGTCACACGAGCACTGCAAGAGTCATCTGATACCTGACATATTTCTTTCCAGGGCCTCCCTTTGGACCCCAAAGGGAGGCTTTCTACACAGCTTTTTACATGCTCCATGTTTTGACAAGGTTTTACTAGTTTTCAAAGCTGTAAAGCTCTTGCCAGGGTTACTCATAATGCAGGTTCAACTTTTACTGCTTTTTTGTGTGTTAAATTAGGGTGTTAAATAGTCTTCATCCGCTATAGAAGTTTTATGTGTTCAAAATAAAAAAAAATAGTGGAATGCAATGATAAGAATTCATTGCTGTGCAACAACAACTTAGTAAAATATTAATTTTGGTTAAAATATCCATTTACACATTTAATTGTACTTAAAAAAACTTTTAATTTCATACACTTATTTTATTAAACAATTTTGTAAAACAGATTCAATGACATTGAACGGTATTGTATAGAAATAATTGTATCTGCTAAACTCAATGAAGATGAAAAATGATTCCTATTTTTTAATAAGCAAATGTTTTTGATTAATGGTGGCTGAACATTGGGTTGTATAATATGATACAGGACTGACACTAATGATATTTATATCGATTGATCTACTTCATGCGGCTAATCTAAACAACCAAAAATCTATTTTGATACTTAAGATCATTTTAACTTGCAGCTTTAACATTTAGTAGTGTGCCATAAAAAGTACAAATGTAAACAAGCTTTTGACAAAATGTAAAACTAAAACAATAAAAAAAACTGAGCATTGTGATATATCAGCCGGATCTCACGAGGAAACAAGTATTTTACATTTTGTCAGTTTAGTTGCTAATTCATACAGTTCAGTTTGAAATTGTACAATTTTAAAAAGAAGGTGCAGCACCAAACCCTGGCCCTAAACCCAACTGTCATTGAGGGATAAGCAAATCGTATTAAATTGAACGAATTAAATTGTACAAATTAGCCGCTAAATCAAAAAGTTACGAATTGCCATGATTGTGTTGAATGTACTTGATAATGACTTAAATTTGTGACAATTGCATAAGTTTTATTTTTATATCATATTTATACTGTGCATAATGGCCTAGCTTGTATCTAGTCACTTAACTGTGTGCGTGCGTGCGTGAGTGTGTGTTCGTGCGTGTGCGTGCGTGCGTGCATGTGCGTGTGTGTGTGTGTGAGAGAGTGAGATAGAGAGACTGGCCAAACTTGTATCTGCTGTTGTCTTTTTTTCTTCTACTATGCCTCTTCATTTGACTCATCAGCTCTAAAAGTTCCCCACACCTTGAACATTTTAGTGCACAGAAGATAAATATCTCACATTTCATGCTTTGCATAGTTGAATTCATAAGACTTCCTTTGATACCTCAGCTTCAGTTCAAATGTAGCCTTAGTCTGGACTTGTCTTTTATTAAATCGTCTTTCTTTTTAAAGCTTTTATCATAGTGCACTGATATAGACCCTAAAGTTTCTAGTTTGTTTTAGCAAGCTCTAGTTTCCCCAAAAGATTTGGTTATTATCCCCAAATTCCTGGAAACACTTTCTCCATTTCTCCCAGTGAGGATTTGTTGTGCCCTCTAGCAGTTCACCTTCAGAATTGCTTCTTTGTTGAAACCTGGCATGTGATGTGACTTGCCAAAACAGGAGTTCATGCTAAAGGCAGAATTGATTGTCGAGTTCAGGTTTAAGGTTGAACACCTCAAAGTTTGTCAATTAATTTTGATACTCTGCTAATTTTCTTTTCCCATTCAAAGCTTAACTTCACTGGGTTTGTCTTCCTAAGATGAGTAAAAAATATATTTGCAGTACCTTTTCTCACCTCGTCCAAGGTATTGAGATTGAGAGTTACACACACACACACACACACACACACACACACACACACACACAAACCTGTTGCTACTGACATTTAAAGCAGTTAAATCTTCTGTTTATTCAGCAATGCTACAGGGATTTCCTGGCTTTTTTGTTTGAGTTGTATTTAGAGTTTTTTTTACCCTCTGGCTCTCGGGGGACATTTACTGCTGATCACACAACTGCGCTTCCCTGGCAAGACACGCATGACAATCACAGCTTTTCTTAATCGCGTTTGAGATTAATTACCCATCCCCAATTCACTATCTCATCAAAAGGTTCATGACAGTCTGGAGCACATCATATTGCATTATGACATACATAAAAGCAAACTCGCATTTGAGCTGCTATGAAGGCTAAAGCTCCATTTACACCATCAGTGACATACATTGACAAAGTGGCACAAACCCATTCTTTTCAATAAAGAGCTGGCAACAAAAGCTATAGTGACTGTTGGCAACAGGATGTAGTTGTGGCAAGTGACCAGAGACACATTACAGATGTTCAGACTAATTTATACTTTCACCTGGCTCCGCAGCATGAGTCTCCGCTAAGTGTGTGTGCACAGTTTCAAGTATCATACTTGATGCACTCCCTTTTGTACTATTATTTACAACAACAGGGGGCGACTTGGAGTACCCGAGTGGAGAAGCTATATAAATGAATTAAACTTTATATAAAAACACATAAACAGAAAATGTTTGCTTTTAGTACAGTTGGAGAAATTAGTAACTTGGGCTATATTTTATATATCCAATCTAACTGTGTACTTAATGCAAACCTTTTTACAATATAAATAAATAAATTATTAAATTAAAATCTATTGACAACCTTTGATCAAAATATATGCATAGTTTTTACTCAAAGCTTCAAAAGAAGCCTAAAGGTCAAATAAGGTAGTTGTTTTTGGTTTCTAAAGGTCCCCCAGCATGGCCAGACTCTGCTCCAATTCATGCATCATAGGATGCAGAGCCTTGCACAAAAAATGTTGTGTGCTCCGCCAGCTGAAATTATGTTGCGTGCACCTAAAGCAAACATCCATCAATACCACATTGATGTCACATTTGCCACACACACCCAAGCGAACTTGTGGACGTGTCAAGTATAAACCGGCCTTTAAGCAAATGAAAAGTGAATTCCACAAGTGATTACCAATGAGTGTGAAGTGGAGAGAACATGATTCATCTGCTGTAGTAGGGTGATGGGGACTCCTACACCAGTTTGGTAAACCCAGACAAACAGGAGTTTATGAATTATTTAATGCATTTGTTCCTTGTTGACATTAAATACTTCAAAAATCTAAATAAAAAATGATCAAAAATCAAACATTTGTTTTTAGTGGCAAGAAAACTGATTCCTTCTATACATATGTGAGTCAACATCATTCACAAATGTAAGAAGGCAGCTAGTAGTGGGAATGCCCACTAGCAACCAAATCATCAGCTACAGACAGCATTGCAGCAAAAAGTTTCTGGCGATGTGAATGGAGCTCAAGGATCTGTGTGAATAATAATGTCCCTTTCTTGATTTTATTAATTGTTTTTAAATCCCAGGATTGATTATTTGGACTTCACCAGTATTTATCAACAGTACTTACCACCCAATAATCTCTTCTTAATTGGTAATTCAGATTCTGCCAGTTTTATTACAAAATTTAGCTTGATGTTATGACTGTTTTTGTTAATCTGGCATCATGTGCAACACTGTAGAAGTTTTTATTTTAATATTTATTATGAAATAAATTAGATTAACTGATTTAAAGTTTTGTTTTCAGTCTAAATTAAAATTTTGATTTGGTTAGTTAATTATACCTAGTTTACGCAACAGGATTTTAAGCCCGATTTGTAAGTTAACAAACTACTGAACGACGTATCAAAGAGGCTTGTTGACGCATCAACGACACCTTGCGGGCCAAAATCTAATATCTAGCATGCTAAATATTCCAGACCAGGCCACTGAATGAGCACTGAATGCACTGACTGGCCGTTGTGTTCAGAAGCTCAGCAGAAATGTCTTCATCTTGCATTTACACAGACACACAAGCATATTAAAAATGCATAGATCAGCTGAACTTTGGAGATATACAAGCCATTGATCCGCTGACAGATCAGCTGATTGAGAGCTTTCAAACACTTCATTAAAAAAATTTAAAACACTGTGTGTCAGTGATGTCATCACACAAGCAACTAATAGTGTTCTGCTCTTTTTGGTGGCTGTGTCCTGAACATTTTATGGGCTGTGGTTTGGGGGTTGGACAGAGTTTTCAGTTACAGAGTTGTCATATCGTGTAGTGTTTGACCCCGTCTTGTGGATCATTTACATAGTGAAACACCACATCGATTTAAAACACAAAATCAAGTCATGTAGTCTGAAAGGTGTGACGATCTGCTGATGTCTAAATGTATGTACTGTGAACTAGGCTTTAGTTAGTTATTTTTTCTCTGAGTGATTGTTGTAGAAGTACCGTTCTTGGTTCTTCAAAGAAACTTTATAATAAACAATTACAAAAACGTCTTTGTATAAAGAAAGTGTTAATAAAATGAATAATTTTTATCTACTATAAATTACTATACTATATTACAGTATACAAACTAAATAAATACTATAAGCCATAGGTTCTTTATAAGAACCAACTTGCTTGAATCATAAATTGTGAAATTTAGATTTCGAGGATGGACAAAATTTACATGATAAGCATAAAAGGGTCGATTGCTCTTCTGTCGCATCATTGGGCTCGTTTTCTGGTGCTAAGCACTTCTGTGTATCCGAATCCTTATGTAAACTGCCCAGTGGTGTTGAGCCCAGCTGGAAGCTGTAATTGCTGACCAGAGCAGCTTTTATGAAGGCCCTGTATTCTTGTATTCCAAGTATTGCTTCCGTTGGTTTAGAGAAATGCACTGGAAGAAAGAATGGCCTTATGTGAAATAAAATAAGCGCTATGTTTTCATCAGCCACCTTGTAATTATCAATGGTGCTCACTAAGCAAAGCATTACCACTGCTTATACTTGCAGTTAGAGATTTGAACACACCCGTTGTATTAAAGTTCAGTAAATAAATCATCTTACACCATTGTGCTATAGACATGAGTAATACTTTATATAATTTGCATGCCAGTAGACCTCAGACTCTTTCCATAAAAGGTCAAATCTTGCCACCAGAATATTATAGAATCATGGATGGGCTTTTTCTCTTTGAGTAAGAGCAATTTACTTGTATTTCAAGGCTTTAGCTTTACTTTTTAAAGTTTTGTACTATATTGGAGACATGACATCCCTTTGAGAGTCTTGCCAAATCTAGCGGTTTCTCTGGAAAATACTTGTGTTTGCTCGGAAATGGATTATGTTCATTGAAAGACGTTGTGTTTGTCTGCAAAACCTTTTTGTTTGTTTACAAAATTTAGCATTAGCTTGTGTAAGGATTAAGTTTTCTGAGATACTTGGTGTTTGTTTACAAAGCTTTGATTTTCTCTAGTTAATTTGTGACAGAAAACCTGTTCATTTGAAAATGTTTGCATTTACTCGCTAAACTTTGTTTGCTTGCAAGAATTATGTATGTTACATTTATTTAGCAAAACGTTTTTTGTTTGTTAGCAAATGTTTTGCATTCTAGAAACAAGAAACTTTGCACTCGCACAAATATTGCAAATATTAAATTTTCAAATATTAAAAATGTAATATTAATGTTATTTAATATCAATAGAAATTAAATGCTGCTTCTCATTTTTATTATGCAACAATTGGATGGAAAAAAGACATTTCATCTCTCCACATTTTTATTTGTTATACAGTTACAGGGACAAGTTTAATTTTGTAGTGTTCTGAAATGTGTGTAGTTATCAACCATTTTAGCTGTCAGCATCTGTAGTTTCACCTCCTATTATATATATATCAGGAATAGTGAGCAGCTTTCATTGAAGCAGAAGGCACATGTTTTTTCCATTAAATCTTTACTTTTTTGAATGGACTTCGTCAACTTTTCCTTTTGTCCTCTCGCCAAGAATGAGCTTGTCTAATTTGCTTCAACTCTTTTACTATTGATTTCAGACAAAGAGATTTTTTAGCTGAATCTGATTGTATTAAACCATATCACCCTGGAGGATTTCTCAGGTACTTCTGTTACTCCACTCTCCAATGGAAAGTGCATATGTGTGAGTTTGGAGCTCACTCAGCAGACCCATTGTATTTGTGCTTTCCCAGTGGAATTGGAGTCCTGTTTTTGCACTGATCCTGATGGTTCTTTCCACTCCACAAAGCACAGAGTCTCATCAGATAGAGTTAGACCTGTGGAAAAAAAAACGCACAGTTTCTTTTAGGTTCCACAGTCTTGCAATGTTCTTGACTGGAAATGTTTAATTACTGTTGTTGGAAATATTTGAGGAGTTCATTCATTCGTTCATTTTCCTTCAGCTTAGTGTCTATTTCAGAGGTTGCCACAGGGGAATGATCAGCAAACTATTCCAACATATGTTTTATGCAGCAGATGCCCTTACACTACGGCCAATTTAGTTTATTCAGTTCACTTATACCACATGTCTTTAAATTGTGGTGGAAACCCACGCAAACACAGGGAGAACATGTCGAGATTGCCGGCACTCGAACCAGTGACCTTCTTGCTGTCAGGCAACAGTGCTAACTACTGAGCCACCCCCTATATGAGAAGTTAAGAGCTAAAAAGTCTTTGTCAATAATGAGTCAATTAGTGGATTCAAATGTTAATGCTTGTGAGGCTTTTTCAATGGTTCATTAGAAGGACGGACTCAAAATAGACATTTGTTCCTGAGTCAGAGTGCATTGTTGGTTCTTTGTATGTACAAGCAGTTCATTTGAGTCATTCATTTGTGAATCAGATCATTTTTTCATGATTTGAAAATTACTGATTGCATTTAGTTAAATAAACTACTTCATGTGTCATTTGTATGCGAGTCAGACTTCGCCGGTTGTCTGCAGGCTTTTGGTTCAGTATAAGGAACTAGTTCATAAGGCTACTGTATCTTTTGCTTTTACGTTTAAAAACGTTTACGATTCATGGAAAAGAACCAGCTTACATTTTGTAATTTGGTCTATTGTTTTGCTTATGTTTCAGATTCACTTAAAAGAACCAGTTCAAATGAGCCATGAATCCGCCAATGAATTACACAGGTTGTAATGGGTTTTTTTCTTTTCTATTGTAAACCAGACCACGCTGTATTATTTAATTTATCAAAAAATAACTGTTTTGTGTGATTATTTATTCATAAATTGGACAATACTGGTCACACTCTAGTCTAGCTAGAAGCTTGTATAGCATGTTATGATCTTCCTGTTATTATAAAAAATTGCAAGGTTTTGCAAAAGTCACGCTTCATCATGCTGCCAGAAGTTAATGATGTCAACTTTTTTTTTTCTTCAGCTGTCCAGTTATACTTTCTGAAATCCAATTCGCCCTCAAAGCGAATCTTATGCATTCCAGACCTTTTCTCTAGTATGAAGTGCCCTAAGTGTGACATCTCTCAATGCAGCCCAGAATAGTGTGAGGAATGCAAGCCCAGGAAATGTAATAAAGGGCTCCTGATGTGAGAGAACAGACAGGCTCAGGGTACTACTAACAGAAACCAAAGCATGAAGGGACCCTTTCACACTGCTCCAAGGGACCTCAGGGACCTTTTTCACATAATGGTCTAATGGATTGTCCACTGTAATCATATTCAATTCCACGTTTTGATTTTTGATTCTTGATTCATGTAAAGGGTAAAGATTTTCTTGTTTATCTATAATTTTTGCCCTCAACTTTTTACCATCATTATCCTCCCAAGGCTTGGTCCTCGTAGCTCTACTGTTTTGTATGGACACGACTGCAGACCTGCAAGTGTCTCATTCGGTCACATCACTATGACAACAACAATTTTTTTTTATGTGAGCAGATCATGCAAAGAAATGCAATGGCAAAGTCGAAGGTGGAAACATAGAATGACAAGAATATGTACCTCAGATCCATCATTACACAACTAATCTATAAGACCATAGTGGACTCATTTTAATCGTAACCAACCAATGCAATAACTGATGAAAGACCTGAAGATTGTCAGTACTACCCTATAGAATGTCATTGATAACTTTATAAAGGCATTATTGCAGAGAAGCAAGATTAAAACTAGTATGAGTATGCTTTTTTCTAAATGTACCATCCAAAAAACAAGTACTGTACTTTCCAATAGACTAGTGTTGTCAAAAACATCGATATATCGGTACTGAAATGTTTAAAACAATACAATCTTGCTTTTGATTGGTATCAGTACTGGCTTTCAATACTGACATGTCTCTTTTTGCTAAATCTCTAAAGGTAGTAAAGATAACCTCCCTCAGTAATAATATTAAGATGATTTAATCTTTTGTTTCAAACCTAAAATAAGATCAGATTGCACTAATATTGTTTTTACAAGTGAGTCATTACCTTTTTGACTTAAGGACTCCTTACATATGGTTTAGTTTTTTTTTTCTCTTTACTTAATTTGTATACTATTAATGTTGTTGAATTTATTCTTTGTTGAATTGAAAATGGTACAGAATATTGATATTTTTCAAGATATTGTATTAAAGTTGGAAATGCCATAGGCCTTTATTTATAGTGATGGGTCTATTGGGTTACCCACTACAGATTCCACACTTTGGCATTTCATTACAGGCCGTTTTTAATTAGGACATTTTAAGAAAGGTTTAATTTTTGTTTCAAAATGTAGGTCATGTATTTGGTCATTTTGGTGTATGCTGGTGTATTGCATCTGTCTTGAGATGCAAATTCCACAGTTTGTCCATTTATGACTGGCATTTATGATGTAAACACATATTTGTGTCTTGTTCCTCCATGCCAGTATCACCATGTTTTACTTCTCAGTTAACAGCACCCCCTTTTCCAATTAAGATTAATGTTCACCAAGGCCCTCTTATCACTTCTGTTTGCACAGTGGCATTGCTGACTTGTACAGGACAGACCATGGATAAGGCACTTACATCAACAATGTCTTTTTATGATCCAAACGCTTGGATAACAGTAGCTACAAAATCATTGATGGAAGACATGATTGAATAACCATGGTATGCGAACATCAAAAAAGACTGAATACCTGGAATGTGGCCCCCAAAACAGCAGTGACCAGTGATGACAGCACCCTCTCTGATGCCAAAGTACGCATTGCACGGCATGGATAAGGAAGTGTCTGTTTTATAATCGCCGCAAAGTAGGCAAATTCCACACGCACGCACACACACACACACACACCT
>CAIGQZ010001197.1:2297393-2310451 GCA_903798205.1 Danio tinwini
CACTACAACACCTGCACACGTCGTCATATGTCATCACGATCTCTTGCTTCATATGAGATCAGACGTTCGCGACTGCTGTAGTTGTTCCAGTTGCTTTTTTTTTTTTTTTGAATAATCTTCAGGAAATCACTGAAGGCATAGATCATGTTATCATAATGATCTAATGTGGCAATAAGATCGTAATACTGTGCATTTAACAGAGTGGCCATATTTATCTATGTAAACACACCAAAAACAGCATTAACATTATAGCAGACACTGTAAAAAGGGTTTTACCAGCCACTAGCCTTTTCTGACAGGGTATTCAAGTGTCATCGAGTGTCAGAATGTTGTGGTACTACTATACAGGAGTTATGATTATGGATTATACAACGCAAAATTTACCGGTTTTTATTTTACTTTTTATTTTTTAAAGCATGACAGTAAAACATGAACGTGGTTATAAATATATTAAAACATGTTTATTTGTTGTAAAAATCTGTAATCATGACAAAAAATACTAATTTTTGGCTCTCCTTACTTCCGGGTGTAACTATTCTGCCGTTGTGGCTGGTGTATAATTTCTGGAAAAAATTTTTACCCCTTGGTTTTGACTGTGGTCCTGAAAAATCTTCGTTCCAATGGCTATTCACCCTTAGCCCTACACCTTTAAATTAAAGAGAATTGGGACAGGGCTAATGGGGTAAAATTGGGGTTGGGCCTTTATCTTCATAGTCTTTGTCATTTTGTCTGTCTTCATCTTTTTTTTGTCTTCATATTCATCTTTCTCTTTGTATTCTTTTTTTTTATTTGACTGCAATATATTCTATATATAATGTCAGCAGTAATATTTTAAATGTTTATCAGTATCAAAGTTTGAAATGCAAGTATAATATCTATCAAAACAGTTGTGAAACTTTGAAATTGTTATTGTTATTTTTGTTAACCAAAAGATACAGCCTTACTCTTTGCTATAATGTAAACAAGATTGTGTTTCTAATTATGGCAGCACATTTATTTATTTTATTTTTCTGCGTTACCAGTCTCAAGGGAAATGTTCTAATAAAACATCTTTGCGTTTCTTAAAGTGAATCAACTAAATAACTCGCTGATCTGTTTTAATCTGATTTCCAAGCTAATGAAAAAGGAGCTTGTTTCTCATGGTTTGTTGGCTGTGTGTGTGTGTGTCTTGAGGGATAAGAGGACTGTCAAAATATCACTGGGTCAAAGTTAATTCAATGTGTAAAAATCAAATCCACATACAATAAATGTGTTTTGTGAAAACCTCAATCATTTTTTCCACATATTTTCAATTGAACATCTCTAGAGACTCGGTCTAACAATTTGACTGAATATCCAAATCGACAAACTCTTACCCTGAAGCTCCAACGTAACTTTAATCCAAATGGAAATGTTGAACATCACAAACTGAGTGAGAAATTCACCCTGAGGAAGAAGAAAAGTGTGTTTTCCACTGAGTAGAGCAGCGGAATGGCAGTGACACAATAACAGACAAAGAGTCTCAGTGCTTTTCTGTGCTCATTGTCCTCTGGACGTACACGAATCGGGTGGCAAACAGTCTCTTGATGTCACCCCATTGTTTTTGTCTGTCTTGGGTAGACAGGCTGAAATGCCCCTCGGCTTCTGCTGAGAAAACGCAGATGGAGCGCTAGCCATTAAATGTCTCAAACCCGCCCTGGGCGTTAAATGTTTTCATATGCCCTCAACCTGCTGTCCATTGTGGAACTGGACACAGCCTTGGTGGAGCCAAAGCTGACTGGATTGTTGAATTGAGTCCAGAGGGGTGGGTTATGCCCACTGTTGGGGTGGCAGTGACCCCATGGCATTTGGCATGGGAAAAGCTTTGTGTTAACTGCACTGTGTCGACTGGGGCTCATGTTCACTGGGTCACTCAGGGACGTGATTTGGAAAGTTCGGTTGCCTTAAGGTGAATTTTCAAGAACTTGTATCTGCTTGTTTTCATATTAACATATTTCTCTAAATATTGAAGCAAAGCAACAGTTGACCCAAAAATGCTAATTAGCTTTTAGCACTGGAACTACCATCAGTCTATAGCCCCTTTCACACCGATAAATATCCAAGAAAAGCTCTTGAATTATTTTACTTTACTTAATTTACTTTTAAATTCAAAATATACTGTTCACATAAGCTACAACATTCTGTAATATTTCCGTAAAAACATCATTCACACATCTATTCCAAAATACTGGTAAATACCTCTATAAAGGGGGTCAAACTTTTTGTTGATGGTTTCACTTTATTTAGAACTGTAGCATGCATGCTGTTGTCCCAGAAACTATGACAATGACAATTTTATCTAACTTTAATGCCAATGTTTATTCCAACAAATTGACAAAAAATAGAAAGACAGACAACCACAAACAGACTAAGAATAATGATTTGTTTTCTATTAAAGTTTCTGGATCGATTCTCAAAAGTTCAGAATGGATTCTGTATTCAAATTGCATAGCAACAACTTGGGTCTGCACAAGCTCTAAACAGACAAATCTTCTTTCTGTTAAACAGTACTTGGGCAATATTTGAAAAGAATTATAACTTTACAAGAGCGCTAATAATTTTGACTTCAATTGTTCATTTTTCAATGGCATCGTGTTTAGGAAAATGAATATGAAATGGAATGTTTGTTTTTCATAATTGTTCTTTGTAGTTGGCTTTTTTAGTAGATTCAAAGCTTTTTCATCCTAAACAGAGTTGGGTGTAACGTGTACCACAGTAACTGCACAGTAATAGAAAGCGTTACTGTACTCTAATTACATTTTTGAGGAATGCAGTAATGTAATGAATTACATTTTTAAATTTGTGTAATTTCATTACAGTTACTAAAGTCAATGTAATTAAATATTTTTCTTTTAAATTTGCTGGATAATGCGATCTGAAATGGTTGCCGTCGAAAGTATTTGCTTCTTCAAATGAAAATACAGACATTACTTTGGTTTCATTGAGCCTAAAAACAAAAATATTGCTGTGAAATGCAGTCTATGTTCAGTCTCTAAAGAACTTTCAGCTGCTTTTAACTCGACCAGCTACTTGTTCAAGTACTTGAATAGAAAGCATTCTATGAAAATACTCATCACCAAGGAGGAACCTGCGCCCAAAAACACGGCAGCCCAACACAGCATAAACAGGCTAAATTGACATATTTTTTTTTTGTGCAGGATCTGTAGTGAAGGTATGTTCTGAATGTGAAGAGAAGTGTAGCTGCGTATAGGGCCATTCACATATCGCGTCTTTTGCATATCCAGTTAAAAACTGAGTCACACGACAAGAACTCACCGATCAGCTTCATACATATTATACAGATTTAGGTAGACTAATTACCTCAGACAAACACAGAACACCCAAACACTGCAGTGCTTTTTCATACTGTGGATGTCAGTGGTTACAGGTATCCAGTTTTCTGATTTGTGTAAAAAAAAAAGACATGCAGGTTTGGAACAAGTGAATGTTGAGAGACTTTTAAGCTTTGAGCGAACTTTTTCTTTTGAATATATAAAGCTGCTGTGATCAACCCATTGTAATGTTTTTCAGTGAATATTAAATTACTGAAAGAGCTGCAGTTTATTTTATATTTTTATAGATATATTTTATGTTTTAAAAAAAGTAATTAGTAATCAGAACAAACTGTTTTCCTGTAGTAATCAATAATTTGTAATCTATAACTTTTTTAAAGTAACTTACCCAACACTGATTCTGAATATTTATTAATACAAATAATTTTTTTTTAAGATAACAGTACTGTCGTACAGAGATTTCAGTTACTAAACAAAAGAAATTCTAATTCTGGTAAAAAAAAAAAAAGTTGTAAAGATGTAATTGTACAGTAGAAAAAATCAGTTAAGAATTATTTTGCTATCAGATCAAGACCCCCAGAATCGGAATTAATCTTTTAATGATTAAGTTTCTTGAATGTTTCCCATCATTTTATGTTGATTATTATTTTTTATTTAAAGTTAAGTCATTACTCTAAAAATACTAGACTGATTGCGAAGGTCCGGGTCTCACTTTGTCTTGCAAACAGAAGAGAGATGTTTTTGAAAGTTTAAAAAAGGCATGTCTGAAGTAAAGTTACGTTTTTTGCTATTAGAAAGTGCATATTCAAAGGCATGGGAAACTAACAGACACTTAAAGGTGCAGTGTGTAAGTTTGACACCTAGTGGTTGAACTAGGTATTGTACTCCTGGATCGAAATAAACAGAAGCGCAGGATGCAAAATTAAGTACAGGAGCGAGTGATTTAAACTGTGTTCTAAATAAAAGCAACGACACGCAATAGAAGGAATATTTTCCATATTAAAAGAAGTTTTGCTTCTAACCAACACCTCAAATTGATATATTAGAAACGACTTCTATTTCTTACAGCTGAACATGTGAAACCTATTACAGTGATCACCTCAGGTAAACCTTGTGTGCTAAATTCAGTGCTAAATGCTAACAATGCAAGTTTGAATGCCATTTTACATGACATGTATTGCCATATACTGAAAGCAGAAGCAGAAGAAATACAATAAACCGTTTGAAACTTTAGAACTAAACACATATGAGTGATTCAGCATCTACATTTAATGATGTTAAAGAGGGTTAACATGTGTTAAATAGATTATAAACCTTTTGTGAGTGAGTGCATATTCTGTGCTTCTGAAAGGCTGTATTTAAATTTCTGTCATGTTTCGTCTGGTGCAAAAGGCCAAATTGCTCATCACTGTATATCTCATCACAAAGCGTGTTGTTTGGACACGCGGTTACAATGTAACCTGCCCACGTTAGTAATATTTATATCATTTATAACATTTGCTAAATAATAACATCATGTGGAACTGAATCCGTGTCATTTGGACATCTGATACTTTCCACTGACACTGTCACATTTCGCTCAGAGACGCATGCTTTCAGAGTCTTTCTGAATGAATGAATGAATGAAATACGCTGTTTTTCAACAAGGCCACCCGGGGTGCTGAAATATAATTGGCTAAACTGGCATTGTGCAGGTTAAATTTACCTAAACAAAGACAGCGTTCCGGCATGGAAAAAACATTTTCAATGCAGAATATCTGACTTCAGCATTGTTTTTCAGTTAAACAAGTATGTTCACTTGGGATGTTTCTTAAATATCTGCACACATATTATGGTATGTTTATGCTTTAGAAGAGTCAAAAACTTACATACAGCACCTTTAAATGCATGTGGTCAATTTGAGCTTTACGGCTATTTAAGGTAGAAATACACAACTCTGTTGTGTTTTATAATTTTATAAAATTATACATTAAGGAAATGATCAGTCTGTAAAACTTTTAATTTACAGATGCTGAAACCCAAATAAATCAAAAGTGCCAGTAGCTCTAGACTTGCATTTAATCACCAGGGGCCAAAGTTTATGGGCAACATAAAGGTAAGTATTTGAAAGAATGTCAGTAACCAAAAAGATCTCACCACCCATTTACCTCCCATATTATTATTTTTTATCAACTATGCAGTAAATGAGTGGAGAGATCTGTTTTATTACTGACATTCATCCAAAAATTTTCCTTGTGTTCAGCAGAACAAAAAAAAAATTGTATGGGTTTAGAACAACCTAAAGCTAAGTGAATGTTGAATCATTTAAGTTTTAGGGTGAACTACTTCTTCAATTACAGCATGGCTAAATTCTGTACACTTTATTGCCACACTTGCATTGGATTACAATGCAACCTATGTTTAATATTCAAAGCATAGTTATTTTAGGAAGGAAGCATGTGTTTCTAAATTGCATGCAGTGTGAAAACAGGGTTTAGTTGAGGCTTGCTGATCTCATACTTGGGTTTCTGCCATTTCTGTAATTCCTGTAGAACTGGACTATTGAGTAGTGATTGCAAAAGACCTGGCTTTTTAACATTAGCAGAAGCACAGTTCAGGGAAGAGCTCACACATGACTTAAAGGTGCTTACACATTTAATTTATGAAAATACATTCTTTTATTTGTTATTTTTGGTACTTTCATCTTTTTAATGCTATTTTATTTCATCTAAAAGTGTTCACAAAAATCGTTAAGTAAATAAAATTTTATAAAAAAAAAAAAGAAGGTCATTATTTTTTCAATAACAATGACCTTCCTTTCCATATAACTTCAATGAGTGAGCACATTTACAATGCTTTTATATTATTTTTAACCCTGTAAGGGTATCAAATCAAATATATAGATTAAAATTAGCAACAAAAAAACTTCTCAGAAGTTGTTTTAGGAGGCCTCTAATGTAGAAATGAAAGATTTTTCACATTTTTTACATTTTAGTAAGTTTTTAGGGAAATGTTGTAATATTGCAACATTGGGCTTAGCTGTGAGCAGAATTTCTGTATTTGTGCTCACTTTGTCTGAACAGGTATACAGAGCATTTAAGCATTCGTTAGCAGGGTTATTCACTTACTTAGCCCCATAGCAGTGTATATCATAAGTAATAATCACACAACAATCATATTTTTGTTTGAATAAGCATTTATTACTAAAAATATTTAGGAAAAAACCAATTGGTCACATTCAGTGTGCAATTGTGTTTACTTGCAGTAATAGTCCCTAAGATCTGAAAAGCACAGGCAACACAGGTGAAGTAGTTGTCTGTGTAGATCTTGTAGTTTTGACCCTCTAGAAGTGTGGTGGCGAGCTTCATCACAACATCACCTGACAACCCAAGTTCAGATTTGGCTTGTGGTATTCCATCTACACTCCCTTGATATACATCAACACCATATAACATACCAGAGATTCCAGTTCCAACCCACAGTTTGAAGCCCCATGGGTGTGCTTTGCCACGCATATATTGTTTGATGTTACTGAATCTCCCCTTCAAATGAATCATCATTTCATCCACAGAGTTGTGCTCTTCTGCTCTGCAGGCATCTCTCCCTAAATTAATTTAGCCACGGTCTGAGTTTCCAGAGTTTGTCTTTCATAGCCATCTCTGATACAGTCAAGTTGTTTTTTTAAGGATGGCTAAGTCTCTCCATAATACTAAACCCTGAAAACTGGTTTGGAATTTCACGAGGCAAGACCACAAGAATTGTCAGGCACTAAAACAATAAACTTTCTAATCTGAGAAGAAGATCAGCAAGAAGACCAGTTTTTCAACTGTCCCAGTAAACCATCCTGAGCCCCCCTCTCTGCCCTGGACTTTACCTTCCCCACTAGAGCAGCTCATTCACATTACACACAGAATGTCCAAGTTTTTAATATGGTGTATCTTGTGGCTCTATATTCATGTTTGGTGTCATTTGAAATGCGTCTGTATGATTGGTAAAGTGGTAAATAATTGTAATATTTTACAATCTTCTTTATATTAAATTCGGGTTTTGACTTTGATAAGATTTTTGCCAGATGCTCCACTCCAGGAAAAAGGGTATTATTATTATTGTAATTTATTTATTTTTATTAAGCGTTTTCATATATTTGAAAAATTATGAAATAAAATTGGGATAAGTTGGCGTTCAAGGTACTACACATGAGAATAGCTTTTTCATTCGGAATTTTATTTAACATATTTTGCAGCATTTGATAAAAAAAATGTATAAATTTCTATGTGACCGGTAAATAGGCACTTTTATATTGCTAACCAGTTTTATTATCTTTTTGTTTAGTTCTGTATAGAAATCTATAATTTGTTTTATTAAATGAAAAAGCCACCATCAGTTGAACTGCAATGATTTTTTTTCCATTCAAAATCCTTTTTTTAGGCTTTTTACAAAAATGGCTTATTAATTTAAATAAATCTGATAACATTGTATAAAATAGAAGAAATTAGTCATATTTATTTTAATCAATATAATGACTCCTTTTCATGGTACTTCAAGAATGAGTATTTTAAATGTGCTTTTGCATTTATATACTGTATAAGCCAATCTTTTTAGTGGAACTAGGGCTGGGTGATTTAATCGAAAAGTTATCGAAATCGACATTCAGAACATTACAATCAATCAAATTTTTCTAGATTTTTATTTACTATAACTTTCCCTACTGCGTGTGGTCACGTGACCCCTGCTTTGTTTATACTTGTGCGTCAAATGCATGTGTATGGTCTGGCAAACCCGTCGCTGTGGCTGACGCACACCTCTCAAAAAATGTAACTACACGGCGCCAAGCACAAGCTCTGTGATTGATCAGCTTGATAGCGATGATGAGTGTGGATGGCACAGAGAGCCGTGGAAGAGCAGTGAGCCTGTTAGAGCGAGTTTTTTCAAATCACCCACGAAGAAACTTGATACAAAGTAACAAAACCAAAAAAAATGCAGCCAGCTAGCATTTTGGAAATGTTATTGCAGAGCACGCAGAAGTACAAATGCACTACATTAAAATTATTATTTACATAGAAATATTTTTTGCAAAAGATGGAAGAAATGCACTGTTTTATATATTATTTAAAGGATAACAACAGTTATTTTATTTAGAAGAGATACGGCTTATTTTCTGCTTTTATTATGAAAAACATTGAAATTGAAATTGAAATTATTTTGTTTGCAAAAGTGCAAATGATTTATTTTCCCTTTTTTCTAAGAAAAAAGTGACTGTTGGTTTTAGGCAATGTGTGTTTTAATTTCAGTTGTTCAACGTTGATGTTCAATAAATAATCAATTCAATTGTTTAATTATTTTTTAATCAAGTAGTGCACCCTTCATTCTGAAATCTCACATGTATTATGTGAGACAAAACTTACAAAAACTTACAAAAACTTACAAAACTGTTCAAAACTTGTCCGTGAACTGAGGGCAAAAAAATATATATATATAAATTAAATAATTGTTCATTAATCATAATCAAGTTCAAATGTTCCATTTATCATGATTTTGATTTTAGGCCAAACCACCCTGCCCTAGGTTGAACTGAAATTAATTCTCCATTTTATGGTGCTTTTTACTTTTTTGTAAGCTATTATGTATTGCACATTACACATTTTATACAATCAAACACATTTTAATTTAAGCAATTGCTTTTTTCATTCATTTTAATTTTCATTAAGCTGTGAAAAAGTTATTTATTTTTCTTTCTTTTTTTAGGATTACTTTGCATTGAATGTGACTAATTTGACCTGGCAGCTAAACAGAAATGGCAGAATTGCTCTGTATCACCAAAAATGCTAATATCATTAGTAAACTCTTAATATCCAATGATTAGGGCAGGGCTCTGAATGATAGATTTGGCTATGGTGCCAACATTACCTCAGCTGTCAGTCTCTCTGTGCTGCAAGGCTTTCACTTCAACATCTTCATCGACTGGAAAGACTAGCAAATAAACAGGAGATGGAGAGAAAAACTGCTTGTTTTCGATTGCTGAAAAATCAATCGAGCTGCAATGTTTTCCTTATTGATATTGACACTAACGTATACACCTATTTATTTGCATGCCCAGATTATTTGGAACAGCTTGCAAGGCAGTCAGACGAAGGTGTCAGGGTGTTTACAGCATACTTAGATTGATGTTGTTTATTTTTACTATTTGTGCGTGCTTCGCGGTCAGCTGAGGTGCTTCTTACACGAGTCAGCTAATGAAAAAGTACTATTTCACCTGAAGTACGTAAATATCTACGCTGAACCTGAAGATTTGCCAACTGTGCAACTGAGCCAGAGTTGTTTAAACATTAATCCAGATCTGGAATGGCACCATTGTGAGGCACTGCAGCTATTTGGTTAAGCCAAATGACTCTCTCTCTCTCTCTCTCTCTCTCTCTCTCTCTCTCTCTCTGTGTAGAAAGAGATTCAGGCGATGAGCCAGTGTCACCATCCCAACATTGTGTCGTACTACACCTCGTTTGTGGTGAAGGATGAGCTGTGGTTGGTCATGAAGCTGCTCAGTGGTGGTAAGTCACGCTCTTTGTATTGTTTTTCTTCTATTCAGTCACTTAATATTAATCTATTCCATTGCTGGGATCTAAAGCACTGAAATATACTATTTAGATCAAGACATGATTGTATTCAATATAATAGTCAACAGATGAAGTGGCCGAATAGGTTTAGGCTGTTTTCGTAAACTTTTTTTTTTTGATCCACTTCAAATAATGTCCCAATTATTCACCTCAATCGAGAAAGTCCAGTTTCATCCACCCATTCATTCATCCCAATCTATTTCTCCATACGTCTTGATTATCTGTCATCTATATTATCTAATTCTGTCATTCATCCATGCATCCTAATCCAGTCATTCACATATTGAATTTTAGTCCAATCCTATCCATTAATCCTGATCTAGTCATTCAACCAATCCAATCCCAAACATTTATCCCAGTCCAACTGTTCAGCCATCTATACAGTCCAATCCCTCTTTGTTAATCAATCCCAATCCAACATCCTTCAGACCCAATCCAGCCATCAGTCAGTCCCAATCCTATTTATCCATCCATTATTACATCCATTCCAATTCATTCATTCGTCCCAATCCTTCAGTCCCTCCCAATCCATCTGTATGTTTGTCTCAGTCTGTCTGTCCCAATTCATCTGTCAATCCATTTAAATCCAGGCATGCTCATCCATCCATCCATCCATCAAGTCATCCATCCATCCATCAAGTCATCCATCAAGTCATTTATCCATCTATTTAAGCATCCCAATCCAATCATTCCTCCATCTATACATCCTATTTTAGTCATTCATCCATCCCAATCCATCCATCTATGCATCACAATCCAGTCATCCACCTTCCCATCTCAATCCAGTCATCCAATTCAGTCATCCAATCAAGTCATCAATCCAGTCATCCACTCGCCCATGCATCCTAATCCAGTCATCTATCCATCTATGCATCCAGTCTAGTCTTCCAGCCATCTATGCATCCCAATCCCTCCGTCCGTCCGTTCATCCGTCCGTCCATCCATCCAATCTATGCATCCCATCTATTTAAGGGCGTGCTCACACTTTGCTATCCGAACCGTGTCCAGGCCCGTTTCCCAGATCGTTTGATAATTGTGAGTGCTCTGAATTGGGCTCAGGCACGGTTCACTTGGGCGGCCCTGGCCCGGTTGGAAGAGGTGTGCCTGAGCGTGGTTCACTTGGGCTTAGGCGCGGTACGGTTACAGTGTGAGTGCAAGCGTGCCTGAGCCCGAAACTGAAAGCAAGCCGTGACTTTTAAGGGACTGTTTTATATGGATTAATTAATTATTTATACTGTTAAATGAACGCAAACTGTCGTAGAATTATTAAAGACGCAAATCCCTCACTGCAAGACAGCTGCAGCTTTAGCAAACCTCCTAATTCCTGCAGCACGAGGACTTTGATTGTTTATGAGCGTCAAAAGTGGCTGATCTGTTCGGCGAAACATTAAACTGCGTGTCACCGCATGTCAAACGACTTAAACGATATAACTAAAGAAATCTCCACTGTGCTTAGCGAGAGAGCTTACTGAACAGAGCATTATCAATGACGTAAGCGCGCCCAGGTTCGAATGTACTGTGAGTGCGGGCCGTCGGGGGAGACGGGAGGGGGGACAAGCGTGCTTTGGCCCGGTTCAAGGTAACTGTACATAGTGGGAGTACTACAACATTCTTTGATTTAATTTGCTGGATTTTTTATGTAGTGATTTCCTTATGCCAAATGTATATTTAACTTTATTTTTAAAAGAAGGTATAGATGTAGTAAAATGTTTGTTTTCCCTACTTATAATTGCTCTGTCCCTTTACAGTAATTCTAGATCATGTAACTCTCCCTTGTCTTTGGATTCTGTTTTTTTTATGCATTTGTATTTGAGTTTTGAGCACCACAGCCAGTGATTAGGATCTCAAATGACCCGTCAGAATGATAATAGAGTCTGCCAGGCTCCCCTGTGGAGTTAATCACAGACAGCAGATGCATTAGTGCCGCAGCAGCCTGACACTCTCAAGATGCAGGATTGCAGAATTACTGCTTCTCCTCAGTCTTGTATTTCTGGCTTTTGAGGAATTCCACTTACAACTTGCGTAGCATTTTTCGGTCTTAACACATTGTGTTGGGCAAACAGATTGGAATGTGTGTGAGTGTTGTGAGGTGCTGTATATAGTTTAATTTTATGGCTACATAAATAGATGATGACGACTTGGTGTGCTTTGATTAAATAAATACTTGTGCTGCAGATTTCTTATTGATGCATGACCTTTCCTCATGAGATCAACAGTGATTTTTTTTTTCTTTCTGAAAACCAGATACACATTTTTTATTTTGAAGGTTTCTGCCTACTGTTTTTACATCAAGCAGCAAGAATGGTTTTAGTTTTACTTCAAAAGTAAAAAAGGTTTGTAAAAGAGATTTGAGTTAGTTCTTGTAATAAGTAAACCCAAATATAAACACATGTTTCTTGTTTTTCCCCCATTATTCAACCCTGCCATACATTTCCACACACAAAAAACATCTTCAGAGAAAAAAGTAATAACTTAAAATAACAGAGTAATACAAAATTACTTTTTTTCATGAAACCTTTAATGAAAAAATCCCTTCAAAAAGCTGTTCAAATCATCAGGTAAAAATTACAATGTCATGTTTTTTTTTCCATTATCATGCTGCCCTTGTTTTAAAGAGAACATTTGCTTCTTGATTTCGCTGTGCCCTTAAGCTCCAGTAGTGCTCCCATCTTCCCAAACCTCATTGTGTAAAGCCACTGCTGAGAGTTTGATGATATGTTTCAAGCCAGCGTGTAATGCTCTGTCCCAGACGCAGCCAAGTGCTGGACGGGGAGATTATAGTCTGGCTCGTGCTGACACTGACAGTCGTGGGACGCAGCCTTCCTTCCACTCTGAAATCACTCTGTCTGGGTAATCGCTGTTCATTTTATGCCTGTCATCAGCTGTCATGCCCTTCTCTTTCTGCTTCTGCCAGCTGAAGATGCCCAGGTGGCACTTAAAAACCAAGATAAGACACACAAATATTCAGGTGGTCTTCTCACATTTGAAATCTGGCATGTAGGGCACATCATGGTTCGCCTCATCCTAAATAACAACGACTTTCTTCTCAGTTGTGCTGGGCAGCTAGTTTAAATATAACAATAACTTTCTTCTCAATTGGGCTGGGCAGCTATTAAAAAAAAATAATAATAAAATAAAAAAAAAAAAAATATATATA
>CAIGQZ010001197.1:2310851-2329254 GCA_903798205.1 Danio tinwini
TGTGTGTGTGTGTGTGTGTATATATAACAATATAGTAAACAATTAAAGTGTTTGTCTGAATATCATTTTATAAAAATGCATACTTTCAGAAATATTTTGAAGTACTTAACTAAATACCTAACCCTAAACCTTCCTACTTCTAAAAAACATAAATAAAGAGCAGATGTATTTATTGCAAAAAACTACTACAAAAAAGCGATACAAGCAAGCTGTGTTGCATTCCAAGTCCTGTGAAGCCATACAATGTCTTTATCTTAGTAATCTAGGAGGTTTCAATTGCTGAAAACGATCAGGATCCCACTTGCTGATACCCTTCAATTCAAAAGGAAACTCTCACACATTAGCATGACATGATCGGACTTGAGACACAGAGGACAGACAACAAAATCAATTCCTTCCAGAAATAGCTTGCACTGCCTTAAAAGACTTGGAATATTCCTATTTTTCAATAAAGTGCAACTGTAATTGTATCTGCCTGCTACTGTTTATCTTGTTTTTTATAGTGACAAATGTTTGGGTAAAGTGCTAGGAGCTGGGTTACGTGCTTGTAAATGTGTTTGTAGTGTAACACAAGTAAAATAGTTTTGAGTGTTTACTTCAGAAAAAAGACATGTGCGAAACATGCAAACTCCACACAGACTTGGTCTAACCGGAAGTCGAACCAACAACCTTCTTGCTGTGAAGCAACCATACTAACCACCATGCCAACTGATTATGAGAAAATTTTAGATTTTTGATTTCAAGGCTCTAGAGTAATAATAATAATAATAATAATAATAATTTCTTACACATAGCGCTTTTCTGGACACTCAAAGTGCTTTACACATTTATTGGGGGGATCACACACCATACACCAGATGATTGGTGGAGAGAAGAGAGTGTAGAAGCCAATTATTGTATTGGGATGGCTAGGAGGCCATGATGGACAGAGGCCAGTAAGCAAATTTGGCCAGGGTGCCGGAGTTAAATACCTGCATTTCGATGGACATCCTTGGATTTTTAATGACCACAGAGGGTCAGGACCTCGGTTTAACTCACTGAACAGGATAGAGTCCCCATCAATATACTGGGGCGTTAGGACCCACACAGACCACAGGTTGAGCGCCTCCTGCTGGTGTCACTAACACCACTTCCAGCAACCCAGCTTTCCCAAGTGGTCGCCCATCCAGGTACTGAGCCGGCGCAGCCCTGCTTAGCTTCAGTGGGAGACCATGTGAGAGTTGCAGAGACCTAGCTGCCGGTGTGTGACCAATTTGGTTGCATGTGTGACCTAATTTCTAAAAATACATTTTAAAAAGTCTCCGCAACTGTGGTTCAACAGACACACATTAGGCCCATGTCATGGTTTAAACCATCAGAAATAGTGAAGGGTGGTAGTAAGTCACCTTTCTAAAACAATAGTGCCTTAAATAAAGTACTTTGTGTTGACCAGATTGTTAGTTAATCATTTAATATTAGTTAATCACATCAGTCAATATTGCCCAAATGGATAGTGATTAAAAAAAAAAGTGAAATGTGATGCAGTCGAACATTTGGGTGCACCTAACTTTTGTGCTGGTGTACCTTAAAAAAATGAAGCGCGTGAGTGCAAAAATTTATTCTGGATTCATATATTCCTATGGTAGGCAACCTCCATAACAAATAAGAAACATTTTAATAAGGCAACTTTGAAACATTTAAAATATCATTGATGGTTTACAATGACATAAGAGTGAGAAAATAGGGATGATTTTCATTTTTGGATCAGATATTCATTTATGTATGAAGGCAAAAGTTGGTCATTCCTCTTCAGTGAAGAGTGGAATACTGTAGCTGTGCCGTTCAAAGTCAGCTGTTAGTTTGTGGCTCTAAGCTGTCCTTGAAATGTGACTACTGTGTGTTTAATCGTCCCATCCTGACGGTGACGTGTGTGACATTTCCTTTTGACAGCTGTCGGAAGTGATGACATAAATGGGAATGTGATTTTTTTTATGAAGCTGATTGGTGGCATTTCATAGTTTCACACGAGGAAGTACGTTTAGGAAAGAACAATAAAAAATATCTCATTCTCTGTTTTATTGTGATTATCAAGATCATTATTCCAAAATAATGTTCATTCTATCCACTCTGCAGTCTGTTCTTTACTGTACTTTACAGTTATTGGTCCTATAATTAAACTAAAACTTTAACATTTAACCTAAAGATGACCACAATAGCACATCTTTGAGGTTTTTTTCAGGAAGACCAGATCTGGCAAAAAGTCAGCTTCTTCTCAGCCTGGCCTTTGTTAGGTTCAAAGGTATGTGCGATAGGAGCTCGATCAATAACTTCATTAGCACAAAGCACAGAAGTGGTTGTCCTCTCTGGCCTCTCAACAGCACTTGTGAGTAGATCTTTTACAGCTAGATGGAAGTTTTACAACTTCAGCACACATTGCTGCCTGTCACTTGTGTGCTGCGATGGATGTAATTGGGTCATTGTGCAAAACAGGTGTCATGTACAAAATTATGTATGTTTTGTTTTTGTTTTGTTATGTTTTGTTTTTTGTTATATGTTTTGTTTAGTTTTGTATATTTTTATTTTTAAATTTTTTTTTTATTTTATTTGTTTTATTTTTTTTTTTACCTATGATATGATATAATGGAATGGAAGAATGTACTAGACTCAGGCTATGTCGACTAACTTGGCATTGTATAATGTCTAATGTGAAACATCGCAATGGACGATGGCATCTAGCAAGAAGGCAGCGTGATCTGTGTCATTGTAATGGCGTCGACAAACTTTGTTGGTAAAAAAGGTGCACAACCAACAGGAATCAACCAACAGTATCTGAGGTTTTTTCTAAAATTACTACAAGCATGAAAGCAAAAGACTGAAGCAGTGTACTGACGATGTGACACGTTACCTGATAGATTCAAAAGACAGAAGAGTCGTTAGATGGAGACAAGGTTAATTAAAAATCATGTTTAACTAACTATAGTGAGACGCGATCTAGCGGTACATCCTTGATAAACTTTCCGAAGTTCGCTGTATCACTGAGGTTTTGTGCTCAAAGTACCTGCCTGGATCTCAGACGCACGCATATGCTGCTGCTCCTGTGTGTGTGTGTGTGTGTGTGTGTGTGCGTGCGTACGTGCGTGTGGTCACGTGATGTGCGTTTTCAGCGGTATAGTGTGGAAGGAGGCCTTTTCAGAAATGCAAGGTGAAGTGTCAGTGTGGATGTAGAAATGGCATTTTAAAACTAAGACGTATTAGTGTAAACAGGGGGTTAGTGTGTATTTTTTGCAAGCGGGTTGCTGCTGCAACGGGGACGTGGTGGAGGATTGCGATGCCGGCTCAGCATTGTGATGTCTATTGACCATCAGCGATGGACGATGGCATCATCTGTCGACCCCACCCCTAGAATGTACTGGAAGAAATACAATTGTAATTCAATAATTATAGAATGACCCAAATATCATCCATCCAATACTAAATGTACACTTAGCAAATAACTCACACACTTTTTTGTGTCTTAAATGTATTTTTTGTTGTTGTCATCCATCTAGCATTTAAATTTTCCTATATTTATTGAAGCTGTTGCTGTCTTAAGTTTTTAAGTGTGATGTTTTGAAACATGGCATGGCGCCCATAGTCACAGCCTGCTGAGAGACAACAGATGCTTCCTATCTTCCCTTGATTCCCTTTGCTCCTCCGCCCTTGTTTTCTTGGAGTAATCTTTCCCTCATCAGCAGCCCTGTATGGCCCTCTGCCCTTTGGCCCAGTGGGCACGACATGGCATGTTCCACCCACGGTCAGTGCAGGATCCTTAGGAAGCCAGTCGTGTCAGATAGTCTGACAACTGTTGGACAAAGAGCCATTTTCTTTTCCTGTTGTAGAAGTATAAGTGACATTGGGGACTTTTCCTGGTAATACTTTTCCTCGAAGTGGCTCAAGAGAATATTAGGAATGTTTTTTTGACACGGCATTTTAAAAGGCATTTGGAATTAGAGGTTTGGCTCATGTGAGCAAGACAGAAATTGATTTGTATGGTTTTTGATGAAATGAGAAATGTTTACAGTCGCATTTCCATCACACCTCAGCATGGGGTTTCATAGGCTTGAGGCGTTCCTGGATGAGTAGCATTTTTGGGATTCAACACATTTTGTTGATTAGGTCCTTAGATTTGTAGTCAAAGGATCATTTAATCCAAAAATGAATTAAATTTGGTATGCAAAAGTACTTCTCCAGCGTCGAATCTGGGCTGGATTTTAATTTATTTTAGTCACACCAGAATTTTTTGTCTTTTATTTTTCTTGGTGTTTCTTTTAAGCCATATGAATTTCTCTCAGGAGATGTTAATAAACTTATCTACTATTTTGATTTATGTTTTTATGTTGTTTATTACTGTATACCTAAAGGTGTGGGATGCAAAATGAGGTGTTAAATGAAATCTTTATGTTGCTTTTCAACATGCAATTCAAATTAATTGAGACCAAAGTTATGCTCATCCAAAAAACATGCCAAGGTAAAATAATTGTTGTTATTTTCAAGCTGTTATTGACATTTTTCTGTGGTTGATGTTCTGCATCTTTCAACATGCATTCTGAATGTTTGTTTATATCTAATTAGTTCTCTAAATAATAAAGACAGAGGAAGAAAGATGAGTTCCTAAATTTCAAGAATCCATTTAAGTATTGATTAAAACCAATAAATCAATATCATCAAACTAGCCAGAAAAAAATTGCATTATTAATTTATCAATAAAAATAAAGGTGAAAACTGTTCGTTGCCTATAACTTGACGCAAACAAAATCTTGACAGAAAACTCTTCTAATTAATGAAAAGCACTTTATTCTTATTTATTAAGACTAAAATGACAAAACGATCAGAACTAACCACTTTTGTTGAACTACTTTTTGCTATAATCCGCTACATTGCACTGTTCTGTAGATGAGTGGATAAAAACATGCGCATTCAGTCATGTTATTAGCACATCAAGTTTCTGTTTGACAACTGTTAACAAAATGAACACTGTTACATTTGCTGGTTTGGTCGATGATTTCAAAACCATTTCAGATTGAAAATGACAGTTTTGAGCAGAAATCTTTGCTAGGAAAAAATCCCTAGCCAATACATACAGTACAGCAGCTAAATTAAGTATTGAACCCGTCATCATTTTTCTCAAAAATGGAAGAATTCATTCTCTGTACAATAGATGTATTAAGCTCTCATTCTCCAAAAGCTTATTATACAAAGTATTAAAGACATTTCAGTAGTTTTCATTTAATTCTGTATCAATTGCTTGTCAATAGCTCTTTTATAAATCTATTCACCAGGAAAAATGATGACAATACCTATTTTACCCACTTTAAACTAGTTATGGCCATTTATCAAATCTAATTACCATTGCAATCTAGTAGGTATTGCAGTTGTATAGTTTTACACTTGAAAATCCTTTTAGCTTTTAGGCTGCCTTTTTTCTAGTTTTTTGTAGCTTGTGCTCACTTTCATTGAATAAAAAAGAGGAGTGTGAACATTTGACTAAATATCTCCATTTGTGCTCTTGAGGTATAAAGTCATGTACTGGAACATTTTGAATCCAAGACAACAGATTTTGTATTTTTTGTAAACAGCGTTTTAAGTTTAATATTATTTCTAGAAGATTGAGGAAGGTTTGTGACATTTTTATTTCTCCTGCTTTATTGCCTCCCTCCATATGTTTGACACTTAGGGTTTCTTCTGTTTGTTTAACTCACAAGCCCCACACATGGTTGTAATATAAAGTTGCATCATTTACTAAGATCTCTCTCTGTTGAAGCTCGACAGCTCTTAATCCAGGTTGTATTCGTCACTGAAATGCGATGTGCTGTTCACTCAGTCAGCAGTTCACTGGCTTCATGCCCCACACATGCCCGCACACACATACACAGTTCTGTTTTTCTTTCATTTGAATGCTCACTTATTCCAGGTTTTATATAAAACAGCCTTCAGGCCTCTTGGAGATCGACGATACCTCTGTTTAATCCATGGAAGAGGAATGGGGTGCAGAAAAAGAAATTAAAATAAGAAAACACAGGAGCCCCTTTTCTGTTTCTTGGAATCACTTTTAGCATGAACTTGGGTGTGGGTGTGATAAACTACCTTGATTTCCCATGCTGTGATCTCCCAGTTTTTCCTGGTGAGTCATGCTGGATGTTGAAAATGCAGTATTTTGGGCCTGGGCAAAATGTTATATCTGTACTTTATAACCATATTACGTAAACAGGATTTTAATAAATGTTATAATAAAGGAAGTCTCTCACTGTGACTGCATTTTTTAGCTCAAACTATAGCAAAACTGTAGTCTTACTTATTATTGAAATGTAAAATAGCGTATTCTACTGTAACACAGTAGTGACCTAAAGGGAACAATATTTGTTTTGAATGACCCTATAAGTTTAACTAAGCCATTAAAATACAACAAACATACTTTAATGAAAGGGGAAAATCACTGAATTTGGTGATGGTGTTTAAATCAACAAAACTATTGATCACAATTTATAATAAGGTTTTGTTAGTTAATGTATTTATTACTAACTTGAGCTAATTATGAACAATACTTGTACAGCATTTATAAACCATAATTCAACATTACCTAATGCATTATTAACATACAAATTCATGCTTTAAACAGTAGTTAATGCACCGTGAGTTAACATGAACTAACAGTGAATGACTGTATTTTCATTAACTAACATAAACAAATACAGAAATAAATATATTGTTCATTGTTTGTTGATGTTAGTAAATGCATTAACTAACTTTAGCTAAAACAACGTTATTGTAAAGTGTTACCAAATTATTTTTTCTGAGAAACTGAAAATAATTAATTGGTTGAAATCTATGCTCAGAACAAGAACAAATATCTGTCAATTCTGTATGGATTATTGGAAAATGGATTTTCCATTTAAATTAAATTAACTTTACTGAGTCTGTTGTCAGATATTTGTTCTTCTTTTAATCCTCAACCTGTTTTATTTTAATCAGTTTCACAGAAAACAAGTCTTCTCTTGCAGTTGTGCTTCCCACGTAAATGAATCTTGATTTGAAAACTTGATAAAGATGTTTTTCAAAATTTTTTATGACAGGGTACAAATGTTATTTCCACATTCTTGTGTTTAGGAGCAGAGTTATACAACCTTATACAAGTTTTTTTTCTTTCTTTAAATTTAGTGTTAGGTTTTAGCTTTTTTGTAAATAAGACTAAGTCATTAAGATCAGTATGAAGCTGTATTTTTGCACTTTCAGTTTTGCTATCTTGTGTGCTTTTTTTTATACATTTACATTTGGAGAACACAATGACATTGAATTCTCTTTGGATAATGTATTACATTGTCTTTTTTGTAATAAAAAGTTCTAAATTTGACTTTTGACTTTAACAAAACAAAAAACAAATGACTTCTGTTGTATTTTTATCCCTCCTATGGATGTAAGTAGTTGATATTTTTTTTTTTTTTTTTTTTTTTTGGTCCCAACATTATTCATAATATCTTGTTTTGTGTTCAACAGAAAAAAAAACTCACAGTTGAGTAAATGGTGAGGAAATCTTATTTTAATTTTAATGGTTACTAAAGCCAAAAGAAACTGCATTTACTTTTAAAAAATCTTGCTTTCAATTGATTCATGCTCCATTCTCCAAAAATATCTATATGTTTCTGGACTATAACTATGCTTATAATTTATTCATTCTGCATCGATGAAGTAAGCCTGTGATGCCACAACATCAGTTAATTGAATCAAAAATCTGAATTATTTTTCTCAGAATCTCATTTCAGAGAGTTTTGATTGCTCAAGCTAATGGGATGTAATTGTATTTGCCTCTAACTTCTCACATGGACAGGAATTTAATATGCAACTCTATGGTGCTTTCATGAACAGACCGTCTTTGTGTAACTGATGTCTGAATTCAGGTCCCTCAGAGTGTTCGCTGACACATGGAGGCCAGACCAGCACTCTTTTTAGTTTTACATCGTTCACATAAACTCCCTCAAGAGCTTTTGTCTGTCTGTACTGTTTGCGGGAGGTGCTGGTCAGCCTCCAAACTCAAAAAGAAGGGAAAATAGGCAAACTGGTTAATAAAGTTACTTATAGAACATTCTCTTCATGAACTCTTATATAAGTGCCTTAATTAAATGTCATGTGAAAAATAAGGCTTGACATGTTGCTTTCTTAAAAAGTTTGCTTTGGTGTCCATGTCTGTGTTCTTTAGGGTTAAAACAATATTGGTCTGTTGGGTGTCACATAATCAAATTAAGTTGTGTATATATGTAAACAACATTGAAAGGATGGCAAAGACTCTGGGGAAGCAGCCAGATCCAGTTATTGTACATTATGCAGTTTATTTATAAATCTCTGAAGAAGCTCAAAGCTCATGCTAGTGAGAATGAAGCTTGTTGGCTCACAAAACAAGCACCTGTGTTTCTTAACATGATTTTTGATTTTGTTCATATTTAATTTGAAGAATAGTAATTAAAGGGAACATTTTTTTAACAGAGCAGTCACGGCCTAATGCTTATGGTTAGACTTTTAGATTTGTGGTACAGAGTGATTGTAGGTGGGTTGAGTGATTTATCATTACTATCTTCCACCCTCAATACCACAACTGAGGTGAGACTATTGAGCAAACTACTGAATCACTTTATTGTGCGCAGTATTTATGGTGTCATCCACTATTTAGCAGAGAGGTTCAAAATAACATTTACTTGATATTATAGCAAATAGCAAAATGGCATTTACTTGAGATTTTTTTACTTGATGGTAAAAATGTTTTAAGAAAGATGGCAGCAGTATGTTATTTTTACACCATCTGTGTGTTAGTAAAGTCTGTTGACAACGACAGTCTTTGTTGGATTTTATACCAATGCTGACAGTTGAAAAAATGGTGAAAAACGTTCAAAAAGAAAAAACATATTTATAGCAGGTGTAAACCATCCTAATGTGTTCTTACAGCTGTTTGTTGTCTGTTTTGCAGGCTCAGTGTTAGACGTCATCAAGCACATCATTTCAAAGGGTGAACACAAGACTGGTGTGCTGGATGAGCCCAGTATAGCTACAATGCTGAAAGAAGTGCTTCAGGGTCTCGAGTACCTTCACAAAAATGGACAGATTCACAGGTAAATTCTCACTTTGATAAATTTTTGAAATGCCTGACCTGAAAAATCATTTTTAACTACAATCAGTTATTGTTATAAACCCACAATCCTGAGAAGAACATACAGATATGTAAAATTCAAGTGACTTTTCCTTTTTTTCCATATAGAAGTTAACAACATCCAGTTTTATTATTTTTTAACTTTTATTAAATAAATTTTATTATTAAAACCCACCAAAATTACATAAGCCAATCAAAAATCATTCAGACCTGTTCAGTATGGCATGATCATAGCTAAAAAAGTTAACCTTTGTTTCTGGAAGAAAAATGTTAGGCCTCTTTTTTTCTGACTGGCTTCATGGACTTACCTCCACTCTACATTTGGAAAGAATTCGATATACCATCTCTGGGAACTCTGGGAAATTTGATAAAATGTGGGATTCAGTCTTTTGTGTTCTAAAACAACATAAAGACTAGTAGTGTTTAATTTCTGAAGATTTGTAAGTTTTTTTTTCTCTCTCTTTATATCCATTGCTGTCTTTGTGTAGGTCATATATGTATGTCGCCATTTTCCTTTTATTTTACATTTTGCACAGAGTATTGTTTCATGATGGGTTTGTCTGTCTGTTCTTTGTTTTTCTGTCTGCAAAAATTATAATAAAAAAATATTCAAAAAAAATATCATTCAGTTCATTTTATGAACCAGTCAGATAAACTTGTTCTCTCAAAAGAAAGAAATTCACATATCCAGTCTGGATTCACCAAAGTATTCTCATGGATAAAGGGCAGACATTTTCCAAAGATTAGTTCCAAGAAGTTTGTGAGAAGAGTGCAGTTCCTGAAAAAAAGTTGTTAAAAGTTCCTAAGAAGTAATTAAAAAAGTTATTAAGAAGTTAGTGACAAGTATTTGTGTTATTTACTATTATGGCAGTTTTGGCATTTTTACGAATAAAATGGGTTTGTACAGGTATCGCAAACTGACAGTAAAAAATAGACAATCTAATCTAAGCTGATAATCTACACATGCTAAAGTTCACTTCACTTCCAGAATAGTGTTGAATTTTATGCTTAAATATATTGCAATCTAAAAGAGAAAACTGCACTGGTCTTTGTAGTTTGTGGTGAATTGTAGTTATTTGTAGCAAAAGTCACAGAATCATGACCAATCATTCATTGTTACACTATCAATCATTCAAGAGTTCACACTTAGCTGATGATTGATAATAAAGCTTGTTTGGCATGCTGTCCCGAAAGAGCCCTGAGCTTGTAAGATCCTTGAGCCCTGGGCTCCCTCCCGTTTGCAGGGCGAGAGGGGAGTTTGAGCTTAGGTAGATCTCGATAAACTCCATTGGCTTATTCTAGCTGAATGGTGGAAATGAATGACTGAGGAGAGGAGTGCTTGCTTAGAGCTTGACTATGGTATTAATTTTGAGTGTTTCTTCAAGACGAAGATATTGAGATAAGAAAACTCAGGTTATTTATAGTAAGTTAGGAGTCGTCTGATTGGATAATCGATTATGGGTTAATGCAGGACAGCTGAGAACAATCATAAGCACGTGATCCTCTCGAAATTTGTTTACACATAAACTTCACTTCGTGGCAGTATATATGCTATGCAGCTAGTGTTGTGTTGTAATGTTTAATTACAGTTGTTAAACTAGACAATAGACTGAAATTAATCCAATAAATTCACAAAATATACCTTTAGGGATTGAGTTGTAAAAGAGAGTTCATTTAGAAACAACAACGATGTGCTAAGTTACTTAGCCTCCGACCACAAAAGATGGAGAACACTCTTTTGCTACCACTCTTTTTGAGTCAAAAAAGGCTAAATGAAATAAAAGGATTTATTTACCCAAAATGAAAAATGAAATTTTGTTATTAATAACTAACTCTCGTATTGTTCCAACCCCCTGAGACCTTTGGTCATCTTCAGAACACAAACTAAGATATTTTTGGTGGGAGCCCCTTGCCATAGACAGCAATGGTCCCGGCTCATTCAGCAGTACAGAAAAATACGTAAAACATGTCAAAAACAGACCATATGCCTTCAGTGGTTCACCTGGAAAAGTATCAAGCTATTAGGATACGTTTATGTGCACATGAAACAAAAGTTGTTGTTTTTTCAACAGATTCTTCACCTCAGTGTCAGTATAGGGCGCATTCTGTTTAATGTTTATCACCTTTTTCTTTTCTCATATTTAATTTTGTGTTGTCACTTGTCACTTTATGTACACTGGAAGCTTCTGTTGCCAAAACAAATTCCTTGTGTGTGTGAAGCACACTTGGCAATAAAACTGATTCTGATTCACGAAAACTATGTGCTCTTTACCCATGTCATGCTCAGTGTTTCTTTGGATGCGCCTATTTATTGTTTTACTAGTTGTGTGTGAGCATCTGGGTTATACATCACTGAAAGTTTTACTGATCCATGTAATAATACTGACATTTTTTGGAAGTAACTGCTTATAATACATGTTTGTTTTCAACCTAAAGGGGGATTATAATGTCTGTGAACAAGACTTCTTTAAATCAGCCTAATGTCACACAGCCAATGATGAAATTAATTCATTAAGTTTCACAATCACCATCACCATGATTTGCCATTTGGAATCAATGAAAAAACTGAGTGAGCCGCCCAGTTAATATTGTACCCTTTATTCAGTCTTTTATCTTTCAATCTTTTAAACGCTTAAATCTCCATTGATGTGGCCAAGCAAATATGGCCGATTCATTCCCAATCTTTCAGTAAGCTCATTAAAGATTCCTATGCTGGTTTTTCCAAGATGTTAATCTTCAGATGTCAATACAGCTTTTGCATTGATGACTCACTGATGGCTAATTTAAATCATCTGTCTGTTTCTCCCTTTTTATTTTAATTGCTTTCTTCTCGTATCTCTTGTTCTCTCTCTACACGCCCAGGCCTGTTAAAGCAGACTGTGTAAATAATTCACAGGCTTTTAGTCTGGTTAAGTACCCATGACTTGCAAGCTTGACTCTGAATCTCAATGAAGGAGACATTGTGTTTTTGCTCTCTGCTGCACCGCCGATGTGACGTGATGTAATTTTTGACTCGATAGAAGCTTTTAAATGTTTTTTTTAGATGTCTGACACAAATGCTCATTTAGTTTTTACACACAGTTTTTGGAATTTTATCCAACCCAGGCTTATTCTGAAAACGTAGTTCTGTGAACGTTTTTGGAGACCGCAAAATACGTCCCGGGAGGTTTGTTATTTTGCAGCTTTTGTTTTTGCGAATCCGCGAGAGGCAGTTGAGTGCACTTTTTCATATCTCAAATGTCTCATGAGAGTGCCATTTGTGCCCGTGCTGTTCTTGCATAAACCCACCAGAGGCCACTGTCGACTGGCCAATCGACTGACCCACCCTCCTCCTTCCCTAAACCCAACCAATTTTACAGATTGACCCGCCCACCTACATACTTCCCTAAACCCAACCAGCAGTTTACAAAAGCCGTTCAGAAAAAGAAAAGCCCTCGTCTGATTTTTACCACATTTTTGGGATTTTACCACATTCTCAGCCTGTTGTTCACTGGTTCATTTTATTTTTTGGATTCAGTTTTTGTCTTACCTGATTTCTGGAACCGCTCTTCACCGGACTTCACCGGTCGTCGTCGTCATGAGTCTCAAGTCCACCGACGTACACGACGAGCTATCAGGACAAACTGGTTGCGGCGGGAAAAGCCTCCACACTGAGGTAAGCGGTCAGCCGGTAAGCGCCAAAAGGAACAGCATTCGCAGAAAATGAAAAAAAATGAAACGCAGCCATACGCAGCTCCAGCTACATAATTTGCGGTCTCCAGAAACGTCCACAGGACTACGTTTTCAGAATGAGCCGGGGTTGGTTTTATCATGTATACACTTGTATTAACATGTTAGATGCTCACTCTTTAATCAGTTTTTAACAGTAAAATGATCTAATGTTTTAAATAAATTATATAAAGAGTTTAAAATAAATAAAAATATCAAGTACAGTAAGTGAGCTTGACAACGCACCTGTGGGGGATACACTTTTTCCTCTCCGTGTGCACCAGACGCCTCCTTGTACACATTCTATGGCCCAATCCCAATTTTACCCCTTAGCCCTTCCCCCCACACCTCCTTTTGCGTATTTACGTGATGGGGTAGGGGTGTCCCAATTCTCTTTAGCTTGAAGGCATAGGGCTAATGGGAAGGGCTATATAGCCCTTGAAACTAAAAATTTTCAGAACCACACGCGAAACCAGGGGGTAAGAAAATTTCCCAGAATACAACCGTCTACAATGGCAAAATGGCTACACATGGAAGTCAGGAGATGCACAAACCAGTGTTTTTTTGTCATTATGATGAATTTTTACAACAAACAAGCATATGCTTTAATACAATTATGTTTTACCATCCTGCTTTAAAAAAAATAAAAGCTAAATTTTTCTATGTATAATTCATGCTAATAACTCCTGTATAGTAGTCCCACAACATACTTTCACATCTGACACTTGATGACACTCAAATAGCCTGTCAGAAAAGTCTAGTGGCTGGGAATCACCTTTTTACAGCATCTGGTATAACGTTAATGTTAATGTTGTTTTCGTTTGTTTAGATGAATATGGCCACGGTGTAAATGCACAGTACAGTTACGAGCTTATTGCCACATTATATCGTTATGATAACATGATATCATTGCTTTCTGTAATTTCCTGAAGATAAATACCAAAACAATAAAACAACTAAAATGACAGCAGCCAAAATCGTTGATCTCATATGAAGTAAGAGATTGCGATGACATATGATGACATCTGCAGGTGTTGTAGTACTGTCCTGTTTCTTAGGGGTAAAATTTGAAGTCCTTCTCCTTCACACTCTGTTTCAAGGGCCAAGGGGAAGGGGTAGGGGTAAAATAGAATTGGGATTGGGCCTATATTTCTGGGAAATAGTTTGTTTCTGGGTGTGCTACATGCAGGTGAGTGGGCTTGACAAACCACCTGTAGGAGACACACTCTTTTTCCTCTCCATATGCACCAAACACTTTCTTATAAACGTATAATAACCAATTATAACCATAACCAATAATTTGACTCTGTGTGGCAAGGCAGCTCAGTGGTTAGCACTGTCATCTCACAGGAAGAAGGTCACTGGGTCGTGTCCAGGCTGGGCCAGTTGCCGTTTTTGTGTGGAGTTTTCATGTGCACCCTGTGTTTGTGTGGGTTTTCTCCAGGTGCTCCGGTTTCCCCAACAGTCCAATGACATGCGCTATAAGTGAATTAAATAAACAGAATTGGCTATAGATGGCCATAGGCCATTGTTTTAGTCTGTGTGTGTGAATGTAAGTGTGTATTGGTGATTCCCAGTACTGGGTTGCGGCTGGAAGGGCATCTGCTGCGTAAAAACGTATGCCAGAGTTGTTGGCCATTCATTTTGCTGTGGCAACCGCTGAGAAATAAGGGTCTAAGCTGAAGGAAAATGAATGAATAATCTGGCTCCTGCTCAGTCTGGATTGAAAATATGTTGACTTACTGGGCTTGAAAAATCTCCAGTAGGAAACACTCTCCGTACTTTCCTTTCTATATGCACCATACATTTTTCTACAAACACTCCATGACAAGGATAAGGAAATAAAGAATTGGCTTCTATATACTGCTGCTTTCTGTTGATCTGGAGTGCTTCTTTTATCCTGATTTGTAAGTTGCTTTGGACAAAAGCGTCTGCTAAATGAATAAATGCAAATGTTCTTTAAGGCCTTTCAGTTCTAGTGTGCTTATTAGTACTGTTCTAAATTATGTTTAAAGCTTTTTATTGCATCCTCAAGATGAATCTGCAAAGCCAATGCTAATTGAATGTACTTATTCACTTTTTGTGACAATATTATTGATAATGACAAATTTGATCATATTCAATAATAAATATGATTAATTAAATATTTCAATATGAAGTTATTTTTACAATTCTAACATACTACAATAACTGCTTTTAATATTAATTATTATATTTGTAATTAGTAATTGTAAATAAGCAAACAAAAAGATCCATTTGTAACTTTAATATAAATAGGAAAACAATTTCTAGTAAAATCACTTGTTTACAGTTTTAGTTCTTGTAAACTAAAATAAACCTGATTCAATATGCATTAAGACCAATAAAAATGTTTATCCATTAGCTATTTACTTTATGATGACATCTTATTTATCAATTCAAAAGAGTTTTTATTAGTCAAGACAGTCAAGAGTGCCAGCAGCTGGAGGCCCGTTGGTGGTAGATTTGTCTATTTTTATTTAGCGGACACTGGCTCAACTGTTCATATTTTAGCTTACAAATCTGGAAGCCTAACGGACAAGTAACCAAAGATTATTAGAGGCATGATAATAATAGTCCATGTGTCAGCTATTCCAAAACTTCCCAGAATTTAACAGCATCAGCATATAAACCTAAATAGTTCTAGGAAATCCAACAAATGTCAGAACAAAAGCAGATCGGCACCCTATGATCCAGTCCGGTGCGATGATTTCATCCTCTTTAGAAGCCATAAACTTACACTCATAACAAAGAGAGCCTCAGTTTTCAGCCTCAGTCACAGAGTTTATTTATGCAATTTGAAAACATGCATTTTATTCCCTAGAGCTCTATATCACACAAAGTTCATGCCTCCTTTGATATAAAGGGTATACATTGATGTCACTTTCCCATGTGAACATGCCTATACAGACATCTTTGACGCAAAACATTCTGAAAAGTGGCTGGTTGTGATGAACATGCCAGTATACAGTTTATTAAGTAACAGTTATCTTAAATTTAATTTAGATGCATTTGTCAGCTGAGCTTTTTTACTTTGCTTAGTGTCATCTTCACGAATAGGACCAGCATGTGGTCTTTTTCATGTGAGGCCACTTGTATTGTGGAATGTGGCAGAAGGTATATGATATTTAGGCATGCATAGTGCATGGCCAATCCACTTCCCTGTCAAGCTTTTATCACTCTGGATATGCTGGATACCTTACTACACCTGCATAGTCCATTGTTGATAATCACTAAAGGGTATTGAAGCTTAGAAATGATTTATTATTGAATATTTTCATTTTCCAATTGTCTCCTAATTTCAGTAGTTTGCTACCATAGAAGAGTTTGGCTAGAATTTTTTTAATCTTGGTCTGGTGCCGCATATTGTTCCTTCTCAATTTTTGCTGGAACATCACCTTTTGCTGACAACGTGTTTTACTACAGTTCACCATTGTGACCGTTAATAATGTTACACCTCCTTACATCTTCTAGATCTGTAAGCAGGATGTACTGATCTGGTCATGCAACAATACAATTTTTGTACAGTTTACAGTTTTTTTTCTAGCCCAAAACAAGCTACATTTTTACAGCTTTCAGAACAAAGAAAAAAAGACACAGTCACAGTGGAGACAGGATGAAATGGTTTAAACTGGGGAAGGTGAAAGACCTAATGGGGAACCGTGAGGGATAGCCTAAATGCTGTTGATTTTTACGCTCGTCTGCTGAACTTCACAGGCCACTGAGGGTGATGAAGGATTTGCTTTTTCACTCCTCTTTGACAAGTGACTTCATGTCACAGTGTCTAATTGCATTCAAGCATGGGAATGGACTGTGTGACTCCTTATTGCACAAGGACTTGTGAACATTGAAAATGGGTGCATCCAAAATCATGCATCTGTGTAGGTACTATGTAGTATGAACTTCATGATCGCTAGAAAGTATGTCACCATAATAAAGGTGGGAATCACCAGCTCTTGCAATATAAATTGGCTCTATCACGGTCTCTCCACTCCACCTATAGCTGGTGTGTGGTGAGCGCACTGGCGCTGTTGTCCTGTGGCTACCGTCGCATCATCCAAGTGGATGCTGCACACTGATGATGATGTGGAGAGACCCCCCCCCTCATGATTGTGAAGCTCTATGGGTGTATGGCCATACACAATAAATGCGCTATATAAATACACATTACATTACAATATTTTATCATGACACATGTATCATGATAATATTATATATTATATTCTGTAATAAAGTGCAATTTTTTACCTTTTTCCAGCTTCAAATTATGTCCCCAAATGAAAACTTTGGCAACATTTACTTTAAATAAGCTAAAAGGCTCTCCCTCTTTTTTTTTATCTCACTTCTATTTTAATGATGCATTGCTAAATGGGACTGTCAAGCATTGTTGCGTGTATATATAAATGTGTGCACCTTTCCACAGTACTCCAATGTTTAATGTATTTACAGTCCACTAGATGGTGGTGTTGAGTTTTTTTCTAATGAGCTTGGTCACCTTCAGCATGTAAGTTGTTAAATTATTCAATTTTAATATTCAGCCAAATTGTGTAATAAAAAGTTGGTGATATATTACTGGTCATTTGTGTATTAATATAGTATTACCACGGGGAAAACATGCAGTTATTATTAGCCCTTTTTTCCACACACAATCTTAATCATGTTTGCCCAGCAGGAATGAACAACTGGGTCCACTGCATTTTGTTCTCTTGCTTTTAAAATCAAACGAGTTCTCTTCTCTTAGTGGCATGTCATCGAAATATACAAGCGTTTATCAGGAAGCTCAACGAGAGCAATAGTGTTACAACTGCTCTAATCATGTCCACACATCTGTTAGACACTTCAGGAACATCTCCAAATGCGCATGAGTGGACATGTGTCAGTGTGTTTAGATTTGCCCAGCAGGAATGAACAACTGAGGCCTAGTTGAATGTTTGTCGGTTTGTGTATCTGAATTTCTTTGTGTGTGTGTGTGTGTGTTTGTTTGTTTGCTTGTTTCAATTATGGTTTTGCACCCCTAAAGTGCATAATTGGACAACATCATGGCTATAAAATGTGAGTGTTATGATCATTAAAACATAGTCTTGTTCAGTGGTTCATTGACTTGCTGTCATGGATTTCAGTTTTATTCATACCTCTGCTGCCCTCAGATGGACAGTAAAATATCATGCAAGAAATGAGAAACAAAATACACTTAGCAGGGTCATCACATAGGGTTTAAGTTTTGTATTATTTATTAAATTAATCACTAATTCAAGTAATAATTAGAATTTTAGTTTATTTTCTCATGTCATTGTGAATATGTTTTTATGGGCAATAAAATACATTATATTATTATACTAGAGTTATGAATACAGTATTCAGCAAATTACTTCACATAATTTGATATTATTTGACATATTACAACAGATTAGCTTATTTTGTATTAATGATATTACTTAAAATGATATATAGAGAATTATTTAATGGGTTAAATTATTTTCTCCCTTTAATTGATTAATTGATTCTATATATATATATATATATATA
>CAIGQZ010001197.1:2335751-2346236 GCA_903798205.1 Danio tinwini
GTGTGTGTGTGTGTGTGTGTGTGTGTGTGTGTGTGTGTGTGTGTGTGTGTGTGTGTGTGTGTGTGTGTGTGTGTGTGTGTGTGTGTGTGGTTGTGTGTGGTTGTGTGTGGTTGTGTAGGTACGGCGAGTTCCAGGCTCCAGTGGAAGACTCCATAAAACAGAAGATGGAGAGTGGGAATGGAGTGATGATGAACTCGATGAGGAGAGTGAGGAGGGCAAAGCTGCTGTCGCTGCCTTACGAGTAACACACACACACACACACACGAAAACACACTCATGCTTTCACAACCAATCAGTAGTACAGAAAAAAAGCCTATTCTGCTTGACCTGGCTACATTTGAAAAAAAAAATCTAAAGTAGAGTTAAAAACTGTAAAATTAAATTATAAAATAAAATCACAATTTAAAGTAACAATTTTCTTATGAAATGTGGTTTAAAATGTTAATCTCTGTGAGTTTTTATTTAACTATGAGATTTAAACACTGCATTTAGTGACATTTTAAGCAGTACTTCTTTTTGCTGGATTAGCCAGTCAGATGTCATCACAACCACACTTTTTGATGTACTAAAAATATTTCCTAAAAATTTGCAATAAAGAAAAATTAAAAGAAGACTTTTTAAAATACAAATTTGTTACATCATATATCATTAGGAAAAATAGGAATATGTTAAAGAATATAGTTTTATAGTTTTAAAGTAAAAAAAAAGTAGCCTACTGTCATTTATTAGACAAAAAACAAACTGGCCAGCATTCAACTGTCCACAGTCACAATTTGGCCTTTCAATAAAAAAAAAATTAAAATAATGAAAATAACAAAACAATAATAATGAATTATTCAGATTTTTTTCTAGCCTCTTTGGCAAAAAAGTACATTTGAGAATTTATGGATATCAACAATAGCCAAAATATATTAAAATTAATGTAATATGCTTCACTTCTGGTGCTTAATTCACACCTTTTTATTGCTCATTTTTATTTCAGGAATAAGGTCCAAGATTTAGAATAAAAGTTACCTGCAAATGTTTTCTCTGTTTAAAAACAATAGTAAAAAATTAAGACTTCTCTTACATTATAGTCCCACCAAAGCAACAGCGGACAGAGGATTCCGTTTGGTCTTAAAGCCTTTTTCGATGGATTATTTTCATCATTTATGATGGCATAGCAGTCAAAATAGGACAAATGAGCTCATGTAGGGGACAAATTCTGGACCTCTGTCAGTAAGGGGTGGGTCTTAACGCGGCCAGTTAGCCTAGTAACTTAAGTAACTTTAGCCTTACCTTGTTTGGCAAATCTTTTTGAACATATGTTCAATATTTTGCGATAATGCTGCCTGCCCTTTCTGCCACTCTTGCTCTTTTCGAACCATAGCGTTACTCAGTATGGATGTTGCATGGCATGACTCGCATCAAAGATTCAAATGTTACCACTCAGTGGGTTATGTCACATGACTCGCGTCACATTATTGTGGCTTTGAGGCTCCATGGGATTCGAATTACTGGCCATAGTTATTTAAAATGACACTTTATTACAATATATATATAATATATTATATTAATTATATAATAAATATATTATATAATATTAAATTACATAAAATAGCTAAAAGGACAAATTCTAGACCTTTTGGCCGTAGGGGGTGAACCACCCGAACCCCCCCTGGCTACGGGCATGTGTATGTGTATATATATATATATATATATATATATATATATATATATATGACACAGTTAATGTTATTATTTTATTTTTATTATTATTATTGTCTTATTGTCAGTGATGGAAAATGTTGTGCTGCTTCATATTTTTTGTAGAAAACTGTTAAACAGTGCCATTCAAAAAATACTTTTAATTTTTATTAATTTTTTTTTGTCAAGGGCAAGTTAAATAAAGAGTTTTTCTTTTCTTTTTTTATAGAAAAGTCTAATACTTTTTCATCTGCATTTCTTTTCATCAAAGTATACTAAAAAGTCAAATGTTTGAAAAAAGTTTGAACTATTAAGCAGCAAAAAAAGTTTTCAAAATGGATAATTATAGGAATAATTTTTAATTATGGAATACAAATAATAATTGTGATAATAATACAACAATAAATCAGCATATTGTACATTGACACTCAAGGCTGGGTTAAACTTTGAATCACACAAATAAATGATGTTATAAAAACAAAAACAGGTATTGTGTGCAAAAATATATCACAAAATTGTATTTTGAAAAGAACTAAATACGTGTGATATTACTGATTATTGTTAATTGAATAAATGAATTTGAAATAAAAGCCTTGGCAAGGAGAAGAGACTTTTCAAAACACTGAAAAATGTGCTGATCCAGCTCTGGTCGTCTGTACACACTGTTTGTGTTTGTAATGGTTTTGATCATGTGGCGTCTGTTTTTTGTTTGCCGGTAAAGGAGCAGCAGTCCAAGTCAACAAGACGTCAAGTCCGTTTCTCTCAGCCTCTTGAGCTTCCCCCTGCCAGGGTTGTTCAGTTTCCCGCTGATACAGATGGTTCACCTTAACAAGGAAGCACAATCAGTCACACAAAACACTTACTAGTGTTCTGCTATTATACTTCAAAGGCTAAAACCGTATATGAGATACCAGTGCTGAGGTTATATAAGGGTGAACGTTGCACCTTCTCTTGTCTGTGATAATCTGGTATCCAAGCAAGAAATAATCAAGTGCTGTAAAAAAGCATTTAGATTGCTATGTGTGATAACTGTTGTTCCTTATCCTCTACTTATATACTGCTGGTCAAACGTTTGAAATATGATTTAATAAGTATTTTTATATATATTTTTAATTGTTTTTATTATTTTTTTTCTCTTCAATGCTGCATTTTTTTATTAATATTTTTGTCAACAAATATACTATACTAGTTTTACTGTATTCTTCAAATCAAATCAAATCAAATCAAATCAATGCTGAGACCTGAGCACATGAGACCTCTTTCAAAAAACAGTACAAATCTTAGTTACTCCAAATGTTTGACCAGCAGAGAATATGAGATCACTTACCAAATGATACACTTACAAGGCTACTTAAGCTTGACCTTATGCTCTAATCTCAATGACTAAACTGTAATAAAGCAAAAACAGTGTAAATATACAGTTCTTACTTGGAAAGCAAATACTTTTTAGACTGACTGTATAGTGGCTGTGTGCTTCCTGGTCACCATCTGTATCATGTTTTTATCTTTAACTCTTCGACTTACTGACCAAATCAATGACCTCTGATAACAAACCAGGTTCTGTTTAACAGCCTCATAAAAAGACTTCTGCTGGTTGAGAAACTAACATGCATTATGGTCACTACATGATCTTTATTTTTTTAATATGTTACCTGGTTGTCTGGAAAATGTTTTGTATTTTACCTTTTTCACTTTTTTATGGGTCTTTAAGGCTTTTTTTATGGTTCACCCAAAAATGACATTTTTTGCTCAAACTTTAGTCCTTGGAGATTAATACAGTGCAAGTAAATGCTACAGGCTACTTTGAGAGTCAAAAAACACATAGGAAAAACTAAATTAATATATGTGGCTGATGATGATGCATTGAGTTTTTTAAGCAAAACAAACAGTGCAAGAAACTAATGTAAATAATGTGAAAAAACTTACAGCAGTATTACCTTTAATCCACAGCCTTGTCAAACAATTCTGTTTTTTTTTTTTTTTTGTGAAAGGGGGGTAACCGTCTCTTAAATGTGTCTGTTTTGTTAAGGGTTTGGGAATACATTGATTGTAGTTTAAACTGTTGAACAGAAGACTTTCTTGGCACATATTTGTAATTTTTGTTTACATTTTTGAAATGTCGTGAATATTTGGATCTTGTTTTATTCAAATCTATAAAATGTGTCAAATGAAGTACTTATTAAGGACTTTAACTTCCTGCTTCATTCTCTACTACAGTGCATTCAAATCCAAAGCTGAATTGCAGTAACCCAAAACATTATTTATTAATATCACTAGAGACTTAAGTTTGACCTTTGACCTTCTGTCTCTTTCACAGTCACCTAGAGTAAAAGATGGAGAGAATGCAGAGGTATGTATTTTAGTATATCTAATGTTTTTGTTTGCATGTAATAGTACACATATATTGCAGTAGGATACTGCAATATACTGCATCTTGCAGTGCGGTGTCCTTAATAAAATTGATGTTCCTAAATTTTAAGTATTTGGATAAGTTATTTATAAATAATAATAGTTTTAAATAATCTAATTCAAAATTCCAACTAAATGCAATGAGCTTTCATGATATTACTTCTGCAGTACTATATAACTAATATATGCATTCATTGTGTAATGCACACTCTACAGAAAGTGTACACTTCAGTGTTTGCTATTTATTAGTTAGCTATTATTCATCTTCAGACATATGGTTTTACTTTTCCATTACTCTAATAATCAGAATTTAGATTTTATAATGATCCCATTTTTAGGTGTTAGTATTTTTTAAGCTTAGTCTCATTTTTAAGAAGATAGATGTCAGATTATAGCTGGAGAAAAAGGTTTAAAAAGTTAAATATAACAAAAGTTATGTGCCTATGAAAATAGTTAAACAATAAAGGTAGATTTTATTTCATTTAATAAAATATGTATTTTACAAAAACCTGTTTTAGCTTTTGATTTTGACAAATAATTAAAGCTAAATATCTGAATAAATCATATTCCAAATTTGAAGTTGATATCTCAAAACTGAGCTTTCAGTAAATTCAGATTTTGTTTGCCCTGCTGTGCCAAACATAAGCAGATGGCATGCAGTTTCCATTGATTACCATACAAAAGTGCCCTCTATGTTTTGAGGAATATGAATCATACTTTTGACAAAATTTGTTAAGTAGGCATAAAATTCTAAAACAATATAGGAAATGTGTTGGTATTTTAATTTAGCTTCCAAAAAGAATAAAAAAAGGTTTTTTTTGGTATCGCTGTAGCAAAGTAATTAATTACGACTGATGACTATACTTACTATATACTTAGAAGTTAACAAATTACTGTTACACAGCAATATCTGTAAAAAATCAGTCACCAGATATGGAAACTAGAAATTTTAAGATTTCAAATGTTTAGACAGTATTATTATTATTATTATTATTATTATTATTATTATTAAAGGTGCAGTAGGTGATTTTCCACAATGCTAACCGGTTAGCGAACCACAGTCCCTCCCCTGCCGTCCAGAGCCACGCCTCCTGAAACATGAACATGCGCACCTTAAGCAGAACCCTCACTTGTGTTAAAAGCGACTAGTGCTTGTCCAGCGACGTGCAGGAATTACACTCATTACTAAGTCATACTTACATGCTATTTCAGAGCGAATATTCAGAGTAGCATTGTAAACAATATAGGAAGCGCGTCACAGGTTGTCATTGTTAAAAAATTAACCATGTTATATGATGTGAATATAAAACCAACGTCATCCCCATAGTGGAATAGCTCTATTTACTTGTGTTTTGTTGTTAAACTAAATAAAATCTAGATTATCGATGCTGTAAAAGGCCCTTATGAAACTGAAAATAGTCACATCAATCTTTCGCTGGAAGATTTTAGTGGCTGTACAACACTTCTGTGCATATAACCCATTTGTAACTACAACATCTACATCAGCTTTGCATGAAGCTAAAATAGTTTTAAAACATACCATTACCTGTCTAACAGAAATCCTTCAGCCATGGTGTCATCCTTCCTCCAGCGTGCAAAGGTAACTCCAATATTGATTCAGGTTTTTAAAAAGTTTTGATTCAGCATGTTTTTACCGCTCTCTCATGAACGCGCAGCGCGTCTATGCACAAACGGCAGAGCTGCGTACAAACGACTGCGCAGTAGTTCAAATGTGCATTTGCTGACACAGTTTAAGCTACTTATCGGAATTATGAGAGATGTCGGCCCGACTCTATTTAATTGGATAAACATTTTTTTGTTTTATGGCTTACCCAGAATATAAAAATACAAATAAACACATTTAGATCATTTACTTTAATTAATACTATTGGAATGTGAAGAGACTTTCAACCAGCACAACAAAAAATGTTTCTTAAGACAATCACCTACTGCACCTTTAATATTATAGTTTTAAAATGGAACCATACTTGGTCCCACAGGATGTAGGGTGACAGTAAATGTGTTTTAATCTACTGTATTACTCTTCCTATATAACAAAAACAGTGGTTAAATATGTATTCAGAAGTCTCTGACCTTTCCAACGATATATAGTTTGCCATGGTTAGACTAGGATTTAATTGCTAAAAAAGTGCATTAAACTTAATCGTCTTGGTGTTGGGATGGTGACAGGTAAGGGGTTAAGGGCTGGTAAAGGATTAAGGTTTGAGTCAAAAGAAAATAAATATTGATATATCTAAAAATACATTTCAGATGTAATTGCATGTGGATGTTTTTAATATACGTGCAGTGCATGTTTATATATAATAATACATTGTATCAAAGGATATTTTTTTTTAACTGTTGGTACAGTTAAAATGCTTAATATAGAGAGGGTTTGTGTCTGTGTGTGTGCGGGCGTATTTGTAGGTCTTCCAACCATTTGGCAGTCATCTCCAGCCTGAACTACCTCAAGCTGCTGGGCAAAGTCCAGCCAACAATCAGAACACAGCCCAAAACCCCACACAGGTACAGACAACAATAATTCAATATCACACATCTATGGGGCTGTTTACACATGCTCACTTTATGTGTTTTTTGGGATTAATAGCTATTCAGTTGTGAAAAGGATGGGTGTAAATACCCACCGAAATTCATTGGAGACCAATTTAAATCCATTCACTCAGACCACTTCAGGAGGTGCTCCTGGACGCATTCTATCAGGTTGTTTAAACTACATTTTTCTCCTCACGAAATGTAAAAAAAAATAAATAAAGAAATAAACATATGAGAGTGTGTTATAGAATATATCACATAGTCAGACGTGATCAGGTGTAAACAGGGCCTATGACATCCTTGTTCCAGTTCACATTCATTCGTTATTCTCTTGCTCATCACCATCTCTGTGCTCTCTTTAGGCACCAGTTCCCGGAGGTGATGCCTCTCAATCTCCAATCAGTTTAGTTTTAAGGTTAAGGTACGATGTGTTTTCTGTTTTTATGTTTGGAACCATTTATTAATGATGATACGAGAGCAGCTGATGATTTGTGTTTCTCCTCCTGTATTACAGAAACTTGAAAAAAGAGCTGAATGACATACGATTTGAGTTCATGCCTGGAAGAGGTAAGACTTATGGCTAATAGTCTTTTGACAATAATTATGTCTGTGTTACACTTAACATTCAAAATGTATAATTGTAACTTATTTTGATTTGTCTTTGCAGTAATTGTTTTTGTTTCATGTAATTCATATTTTAATCAAATTTTAATTGAACTTCCTCTCCCTCTTGCACTTGCACTAATTGAACTTCTCTACACTGATGATGTGTGTGAAGATAATCATATAAGTATGACCAGTAGCAAAGCACAACAATCAAATCAGTTCCTGAAATCAAGTTCAGCCCTACATTTTATTTCTTGATTGTGAAGCAGTTTCACTCAGAAGCATCACAATAAATACCAAAAGACTCACAACTTCTGTTACATTCATTTTAAAGAGACACTCCTCCCAAAATTAAACATGTATAGGGGGTTTTGCTCTGGAGAAACTTTTTCATGGTTCCTAGAACTATTCACAGAAGCACCCATTTTTCCATTGTATTCACACCATAAGTGTTTTCTTCCATCTTAAACATCTTAAGAGAGCATCTTATGGGTAAAGTCTAGATCAAATACGCAGCTCACCAGAAGTGTGATACACACATCGATATAGTAGCATTTTTTAATGACATTATAACAAAATAAAATACAATAAAGGTAAAATGTAATGGTTTTTTTTATGCATCTTGTTTGTTTACATGGAAACAGTGTTTTTTTTTATAACTGAAAATGCTTAAAACGGTTACAAAGTTTATGTTATTGAACATGCCTCTGTTGTCATGGCCCTGTAAACACCCAAAAATGTGAGTCTTTGAAAATGATGACATCAGACACGTATATTATGTGCTTAGGGAGGTGTACTGTAGATTAACGGCAAGCACAAACAAATACACAACAGATGGCGGAGTATGTTATTGTTGTTGCTCAAGTGTTTCCTAATGATTCATCAGCAAAGTGTGAATTCACTTCACATACCAACCAACAGCAGAAACACATCCTACACACATGACAAATTATACATACACACCAGTGCTGAGACTTCCTTACAGGTACTGTTTACTAACAAGGTGACAGTGCCAAAAACTGGCCTGATATAAGTAATATAGCATTTTTGGTCAGTTTTTGCGGATTTGTAAAGGCAGATTTAATTGAAAACATGAAATGTTTTAAAATGCAAAAGATCTGAACCAAGTTGTTGCCATGTAAATATAGACTTAATTTTTTCCGTCATCAGATTAGGAAACTGCTGCACTACTGTATGCATTACCTTGCAAATGAGACTGACAATGGCAGTGACAAAATCACAGATGTGAATCATTTACATTACATTTAGTACTCATGTTTGGTCATAAGATATTTACCCAAGCAAACCTCTTCACTCATTCGCCGCTAAGAAGTGTGGTTATTTTTACCACCATCAATCGCATGCCTGCTGTGTTATTGGCCACTTTTTTAAAGGCACAGTATGTAATATTCACCACTAGAGGGCGCATGTTCATCTCAAACAAAAGCGTGGTTTAATGACTGCGTGACTGAGTGTAGGAACTTGGTAGTTGTCATCTTCATTACTTTTTACGGGCAGAAATCATGTGCATGAATGAGCTAAAGTATTCAAAACCTAACTATTGCTAAACTATTCAAAGCAGTTTAATAAAATACCCGACATATTAAAGCATCTTTGGTATTTTTCCTGTTTTATATAAAATTAAACATGACAACACAGTACACAGTTTGTGTCAGTAACTAAAACAACTTATTTACCTGAATTTGAACATTCTTCAAAGCATTTAGGGTAATGTAAGTACATTAGTCAGCAAAAAAGACCACCATTCTTGTAGTTTTTTGATACTATGGATTCCATGTAAATGCAGTCAATGTCATATTTTTGAGTCCAGTATAACCATAACACAGATGTTTTATATTCGAAATGTTTAATGCAAAGTGTGTGATTTTTCTTTCACAACTCTATAAAAGCCACTAAATAGCATGGTTGTCACATTTGTCAAGGGCAGCGAACATCTCAATTAGTATGGTTTACCACACACTGGGCCAGTTCTTTTGTCTAAGTTTTTTTCTTTTAAGAGTCGGTTCCTGTTTATCTTCACTTTTTGCACTACATCAAAAAGCCAGAGGCAAATCAAGGTTAACATTTTCCTACCCTCTCAGATGTCACAGAGGCTCAACTCGCTGCATTTGCATTTCTTCAGTGGCTTGTTATGAGTTCCTCCAAAATAAAGCATTTGGTGTCATGCATGATTAGATGGTTCTTCTGCCCGAACACATCTTCATGCTACTGTGTGTTATCATGATGTGTGCTCCATCAGCCATTAAGTTGTCAGCCTCGTTCTGGAAGATCTACTGCCTTGTCAGGTCAAATATTCAGGAGGTTGTAATCTGCCAGTCTTGGTCTGTTGGTTTAAAGGAGTTATTCTGAAGTGAAATAAATCACAGATGTTTTCTCTCTGTGTAGATACGGCAGATGGGGTTTCTCAGGAACTGGTATCAGCTGGCTTGGTTGATGGGAAAGATTTAGTTATAGGTAATGATGTGGGTGTATGTATGCGTGTTGTGTACAAGAATTCAAATAGATCAGAATTGACAATGTAATAACTTAGAACACTACAAAAGATTTTCATTTAAAATCAATTATATCTTTTTGAGCTTTGTATTTTTCATACATTTTAAAGTGTCTAAAATTAAGCAATGCGATGTTTTAACACTGAAACTAAGATTGTCAAATTAGAATTATTTATGAATGTGACAATAAATTTGGCCTTCACCTCATGGGAAATTCTACCAGATTTCTATCTATATTTAAAAAAGAAAACTAAATTTAAATTTTACCTTTGCCATGATGACAGTAAGTAATATTTTACTAGGTATTTTTCAAGACATTTCTATACAGCTTAAAGTGACATTTAAAGGCTTTAAAGGCTTAACTAGGCAGGTTAGGGTACTTAGGCAAGTTATTGTATAATGATAGTTTGTTCTGTAGACTATCAAGAAAAAAAATCTCAAATATAATTTGTATATTAATAATAATTTAGTTTTTATTAATATAATAATTTTGACCATAAAATGGTTCTAAAACAGCTTTTGTTCTAGCCAAAATAAAACAAATAAGACTTTTTCAGAAAGAAAAAATATTATCAGACAAACTGTGAAAATTTCCTTCCTCTGACACATTATTTGGGAAATATTTTAAAAAAGAAAACAAAATTCAAAGGGGGGCTATTAATTCTGACTTCAACTGTGTGTGTGTGTGTGTGTGTGTGTGTGTGTGTGTGTGTGTGTG
>CAIGQZ010001197.1:2362013-2389888 GCA_903798205.1 Danio tinwini
TTTATTTATTTAGCAGTTATTGTATTAGCAAAGCGTACAGATTAAACAGTTTGTATTGAATTGTGTTAAAGTGCTAATATTTTATGTCAAATTAATTATTTTCATAACTAAGCTGGTGAACTTGTTTGTTTTATCACAGGTACGGACGGCGGTTTGCCACACTGCTTTCCCTGCTCCTGCTGTTTCTGTCTGGAGTGGGAGTTGCATTTTCCCCTAACATCTATGTCTACATGGTCCTCCGTTTTGTTGTTGGCACCACAATATCCGGAATCTCTATCAACACATTTGTTCTGGGTATTGCCTTTGACTCATTTTAATGCCACTATTTGTCTGAGATGTATATATTGAAATAAAAAAGAAAAAAGTGTAAATAGAAAGAGTGTTTAAGTATTTAGTTCTTATAAATATAACCATATTTTAAAGATGTCATATAGTGCTTTGATTCAATAATTTAAATTGTTCTCTGATATCCACATAGTAAATATGTGGCTTAGGTAAGTTCCAAATGGGTTTATATGCTCATTTATAACCCTAAATGATACCCCTAAAATCAGAAGGTTCATATTAATCATATTTTTTAACACTAAGAGTAAACTTACTGAAACTACACACAACAGCCTAAGAAATCTAAATTTTAGATGAAAATTTCAGACAACAGAGGTTTTTGCATCTAAACTCTTCATTTCTCCTTAGTTGTGTTATGGATGAAATATAGGCTAAATTATAATTATGCTTGACAAAAGATCCTATGCTTGTTTGGGGTGGCACTAAATACATTTATATTCTATATATCCTGCATTTTGCATCCTGACAAGCTGTAAACAGATGGCTGGTGGCAAACTACTGCATTCAGCATTTTTCCTTGTTGCTAAGTAAAGCATAGAAAACAAACTTTAAAGTAGTGCAGTCGAGATGCACGCCAGTTACAAATTGTCATGGTTTTGTTTGCTTTACTCTGATGTCATGCTGTCACATGCCAAAAACTCTTGCAAAGTCGAGGTTGCTTTGTTGGATTGAGCAGTCAGGCGCAGTAGATCTGTTAACATGCTCACCAAAAGCATGATTGGAAACAACCTGCTGCAACACAGCTTTATGCTTTATTGGATGAGACTGACAAATTATACATTTTCTCTTAATTCCAAAGGTTCATTACCTTTGTCAGATTTTTATTACTTGGCACTTTTAAGTCTTTTGGAATATTGCAGTATTTATTAAGAAAGGTTATACACAGACATACATGTATGTATATATGTATATACTGTGTGTGTGTGTGTGTGTGTGCGTGTGTGTGCGTGTGTGTGTGTGTGTGTGTGTGTGTGTGTGTGTGTGTGTGTGTGCATAATGGGATGGGCAGTATTATGATGCATGTAGTTCAAATACATATTTCTAATTTACAATTCAAATTTTGTCATTTGTATTTGATAGGGTTGTTGAAAATGACTTTATAGTGAAGATGACATTATACATGGGGCTTTTTAACTCAAATTTATATGTATAAAAAAACCACATATAACCCCTTTATAAAGTTTAAGATTGTTAAGAGGTATATCAATTTCTTTTTTTTTTTTTGATGGTGATGCCAATTTTAATGCCTATGCAATGCATGGAAACACAAGCTTTAAATGTATTTGAATATTCTGACTCATTATCTGCATTAAATAGGTTAAACAGGGGTAGATACAGTGACAGTATTTTATTGTTGTACATGCTGTGGCTGCTATGTTTTGTAATAAATTTTTTCACACTTAAGTTTTTTTTATTCAATATAAAATTAAATAATTTAAAAATAAAATAATAACCCTCTATATAAGTACAGTATGTATGTATAATTCATGTGCATTTTTAATTCACTTCCTTTATCATACTTTATTCAAGATAACCTGATTGCCCTCTTGCACCTTCTCTTATATCTTAAATATTTTTGTTAGGGCACGGTAACCTGTCAAACACATGAGATTGGGAAATTATAAATAATGATGCAAAAATTCTAATAACTGATTTTTTTATCTTTGCCATGATGACAGTAAATAATATTTGACTAGATATTTTTCAAGACACTTCTATACAGCTTAAAGTGACATTTAAAGGCTTAACTAGGTTAATTAGGTTAACTAGGCAGGTTAGGGTAATTACGCAAGTTATTTTATAGCGATGGTTTGTTCTGTAGACTATAGAAAAAAATATATAGCTTAAAGGGGCTAATAATAATTTTGACCTTAAAATTATTTTTATGAAAACAAATGACTTTCTCCAGAAGAAAAAATATTATCAGATATAATGTGAAAATTTCCTTGTTCTGTTAAACATCATTAGGGAAATATTTAAAAAACAAACAAAAAAAAAAATTCAAAGGGGGCTAATAATTTCTTTAACTCTATATATTTCCATCTTTTTCAAAATATGTATTCATCAAAATAAAGAAACTCATAAAGATTTGTGACCACTTGTGGAGGTTAAATGGTGTGTACATTTTTTTTTTTGTGAGAACTATCCCTTTAAGCAATGCCTTAATTTTTTTTATATCATTTTGATATAAATCACAATCGGAAAGAAAATGCTATTGCAACTTACTTATTTCATGCTGACTTAAACATGTTTGTGATTTTTAGTATTTTTATTGATGGTAAATGTATCACTGTAGGTACTGAGTGGTGTGGTTCAACCAAGCGGGCCCTTTTCACCATATTATCGCACTGCTTTATTGCCCTTGGTCAAATGTTGCTGTCTGGTGTGGCCTATGGGATTCGAAACTGGAGGATTTTACAACTGGTTTTGTCAGCGCCAGTTGGGCTTTTCTTCATCTATTACTGGTGAGAGTATTCAGTGTCAGAGTCTGGAATATGAACCTAAATATGTCCATACCTAGTAATATTTGTTCACTTTAAATTATTCAAATGTTATTCATTTTTAATATTTGAATTAAAGGGGACCTATTATGCACCTTTTTTCGATATTTTAAGAAAATCTCTCATATCCCTAGAGCAGGGGTGTCAAACTCAGTTCCTGAAGGGTCGCAGTCCTACACAGATTAGTTCCAACCCTACTTCAGCACACTTACCTGTAGGTTTCAAACAAGCCTGAAGGACTCTAATAGTACGGTTAGGTGTGTTTAATCAGAGTTGGAACTAAACTGTGTAGAGCTGCGGCCTGGAGTTTGACACCCCTGCCCTAGAGTGTGTTTGTGAAGTTTAAGTACTCCACAAATAATGTCTTATAACTCTTTGAAACTGCACCTTTTAAGCATTGATCCTAATTGTGCTAAACTGTGTTTTGGTGACTGTTGCTTTAAATTCAAATGAGATTTTCAAAAGAAGGCGGAGCTACAAATGCCCACGTGACAGCATAGTGGCAGATTCAAAAACAAGACTAACGTCCTATGCTAATGAGAGAGAGATTGTTACTAATGGGCAGGAATTCCCTTCTGATGATGTGTATAAGGGGAGAATGTCAATCAAAGTGTGTCTGCAGACATGGAGTTAATTTAATTAAATTAGACATTTTCACCTTTAGAAGCTGTGTACATTCACAAACTGTTGCCACAAAACTTAAGCCTCTTATAAAAGTTTTATTTTTTTGCATGATAGGTCACCTTTAATTTCTGATAGCAGTTAATGTTCTTGTGATAATGTGTTCTTGTGACTTGTGAGAAAATATACAAATAATATATTACATTGTTTGACAGGATTCTTCCTGAGTCTGCGAGATGGCTTCTGACTCAGGGCAAACTAGAAAGTGCCAAAAAAGAGATCCTCAAAGCTGCCCGAATTAATGGGAGGAAGGTGTCTATAAATCTGCTTGACAAGGTGACTGTTTTCTCTTTCCCTTTGTAGAGAACTGCAAATATTAAAATCTATACTATTTAAAACACATTGGGCCAGATTTACTAACAACTTCTGTTTAAGCAAAAAGTTACTGTCAGGATTTACTATTGGCATGCAAAAAAGTCAATAGTATCTGCATTCAGACTGCATATCTCAGACTTGCAATGTCAGACACAATGCACTCAATGGAGCTAGTGACACCACTGTAAGGGGTAGGGTTAGTGGTGGCGTTATGTAGGTGTGCACATTTAAAAGCATTACATGCAGCTCTGCTTGCAACTGCACCAAGTCTGCATCCAGACCCCTTTTAAAAAAAGTAGAAATGAAAAGATATTAACAGCAGCTGACCACAGTTGTAGAAGAGTTTAAATGAATCATGCATCATTAGAATCAGAAAGAGCTTTATTGCCCAGTGTGCTAGCACACACACGGAATTTGCCTTAGTGGTAGGAGCATCCAGTACAGACAGTACAAAAAGTACAAACATAGAGCAACAAAGTACCAAGTGATCATGATAAGGATGCAATATGAAATGTAATTAACATCTAAATCTTGATTTCATCTTCTAGTGATTCACAACATTTACATTCAATTTCAAAAGTCTTTTTCAGAAATATTATAATGAAATTATTAAAAAGTTCCCAGATGGTGTAAAGAGGGTACACTGCAGAGCAACAATGGAAGGCAGATGTAACTATGGAATCCAGTCATTACTGTAGTTTGACAAAATCTGGATGCTGTACACCTAATCAAATATCATTTAGATTATTCAGTAAATATTAAACAGTGAGAGACATGAATGAGTGAATGAATGCCCACTTACGTGTCTGCCCTAATCTGAATCTCCTGAACTGATCTGACAGTCATTTCATAATATTTTACCATTTTATGTGGAGAAAAGCTGTCATTGTTTTGTGCACAGTAAGATGTATTGAGGTATTAAGGAATGTTAATTTTGTACTAACTCGTTTTTGCTATTAGAGCTGCATAGGTTGCAGTCTGCTTAAAAGCACATTATGTATGATTTGTTTAATTAAAATATACAAAAACCTCTAGAACAAAAATGTATATTATGGTGACTCACTGTACGTACTTACATTATCCCAAATACTTCAATATTAACTAGTGACACTAGTTTTCTAGAAAACAGAAACATCAAGGATTGCACAGATTTCCACTTCTGATGGTGCTGATAGCGGTCTTACACTAATTTGTTTAGTAAATCTGGCCCATGAAATCCAAAGTGTTTTTTAATGTTGAATTAACATGAAAGGATGCATTATCAGATGGAAGCTGAAAACACAGCCAAATCAAGCACCATGATAGATCTGTTCAGAGTGGCTTACCTGAGAAAGAGAGCTCTCATTATGTGCTATATGTGGTAAGTTACAACAGACTTTCACATATTTATTATAAATCCAGAAACCCTTATGTAAGAAACCCATGTAAGAGTTGTATGAGGGTAAACAAATACCCCTAGTTTTGAATAATAAATGTCATATACAACAGCACAAAAACATTCAACCATAAAACATTATCATTAAGCATAAAAGACCAATTACAACCAAACTGAGCTAAGAAAAACTGTGATAACAAAGAAGGCTAATGTCTTATCATGTGTTTATTTATGTTATCACAGGTTTGTGACGTCACTGGTTTACTATGGAGTCAGCTTGAATGTGGGGAACTTCGGCCTGGACATTTACCTGACTCAACTCATCTTTGGCATGGCAGAGTTTCCTGCACGGCTGTCCTGCTTTCCTCTCATTCAGCGATTTGGACGGAGGATTTGCCAGAGTGTCTTTCTGCTACTAGGAGGCACAGCCTGCCTGATTATTCCTGCTATCCCAGAGAGTGAGAGATGCTACAGTTTCCCTAAATTGTTTGAAAATAATAAAACTGTCAATGTTTACATTTATTTTGCTTTATCTACAAAATAATAAAATAAAATAAAATAAAATAAAATAAAATATAGTAAGTACTATAATGGTAGATACCGTTATGAAAAAGTTATTCACCCTATGAAATTTTCAATTTTCACAACAGGACATACTGTATATAAATATCTTATATTCGGCAGGTTTTAAAATTGGGAAAGTCAAATCTCAGATTAACAACAACACATTGCAATAACAAAAATAAGTCAGGCGTGCCTAATCAAATACTTTAGCATCATCAGCAAATGTAGCAGTTTGTTGCACTGGAGTCTTCAGGTGTGTTAACACAATGCCCATCCCACAGCTGAAACTTCACAAAAATTGGGTAATGTAGCTGTGCAAACAAACTTCAGAATGATCTGAGACTGATAAGGTTATACAAAAAAGTATGACTTTAAAGGGCTCCAATTTTAGCCATTTAAACAGATGTAAAGTAAGTCTTTTGTGTCTCCAGAATGTGTCTGTCAAGTTTTAGGTCAAAATACCCATCAAAATCATTTATTATACCTTGCTGAAAATATCAGTGTTTGGGTCAGAGGAGCTGTTTTTGTGCCTGTGCATTAAAAATGAAAATAAGCTGATTCTCCTCACCCACTTTCGTCAGATTTCATTTTAGAGATGGATAATAAGGGTCGTATGACAGGATAAAGACTTAAAAGAGACAGAAAGCAACTCAGAAATATAAAACAGAAACCCACAGCAGTGTTAATTTCGTTAATGAAAAACTTTCGTCATAATTTTCGTGATGATGTGATGATGAAGACAACTATAATAAAAATATACTGATATTTTCCTTGACTACTAAAAACGAGACAAGAATGTGAATGAGGGATGTATTTTGGCAAATATCCAATCAGAAATAATCTTGGTGTGTGATGCATGACGCACACCGCACATTTGAAAAGTAACTGGTCCACAGTAGACGCGGGATTCGATTACATCATCATCCATAGCGGCGTCTGTCTGATTAAACTATGATAAAATGGCAACAGCTGAGAAAAAAAGATTCACGTTTGATGTCAAGACAAAAAAGACCATAAACCATATGGGGAGGAAATAGCTGATAAAAACATCAATTCTAAAGCGACATCAGCATGCCAGTGAATCATCCCCAAATTCACGGTAAACTTGATCTTTTTTATTTACCTAAGTGTGTGCTTTTGCTTAACTGAATAGTTATAGCCTCTCACTGACCTTTAAAACTGACTTTATTAGATTGTACATAAAAAATGATTAAATAACTTACGTTCATGGCATTCATTTTTGTGAGGAGTTGTTTCCTCATGTGTTTTGTTTTAGCTGCGGCTACAGTTTAGCTGTATTTACTGTAACAGCAACTACGACAGTAAAGCTTGCTGACTGACATTGCAATATAGACTGACATTGCAAAGTGGACTTAAACTATTTTAAGCCCTTTAAATATTTAATTGCATGAATATGTTCAATAGACTGGTTAAAAAGACTAGTAGTATACCACGTTAAAATAAAGGGTTTGCTAAATAATCACAAAATCCTGCATTTTCAGTAGTCTACTGTTCTTTACGACACATAATTTTACATATTACTTATGATATAAAAAAAAACAATGCATATCTAATGTTTGGTCTTCAGTGGAAATCTATATTCCATATTTTAAAGGGCATCTATGGTGAAAAATTACTTTTCAAGCTGTTTGGACAGACATATGTGTAGGTATAGTGTATAGACCGTCATATTAGGGTGATATAAACACACCCAGTCCTTTTTTTTATTTAACAACATAAAAACGGTGGACCAATTGGAGCGGTTTTGATATAGACCGCAACTTGACGTAGGAGTGCGCCCACCAATATTGATTGACAGGTGCGCATTACCATATCCTCAGTATGTTGTTTTACGTCCGCCATTTTCAGCGTGTGAGTCAAAGCGATGTCACCAAAGAAACACCCTTGTTCTATTCTTAGATGTAAGGCTCATTGGGCTCAACATTCACGTTATCTCTCTCCTCGCCACCAGTGTTTGTGAGTTTTGGTGGGTTTGCATACATGTGTACTTTTCATTGCATCTTCCTTAAACTTCAGCGGTTTGCATTTCTCGCGGTCACAGAAGCTCCCTGTCATCTTAACTAGGTGCAGCTGGAAAGTGCGAGCGCGTTGCCTCACACGCGCGTCCCTCCATTGGAAATAACTAACTAACGACGTGCAGCGCCATGCATTTCGCGTTGTCGCGGATAAAAGTAAGGACCTGGGGGTTCGCTCACTATTCTGCCACCTAGGTCGCCTCTAAGGACGCGCTGGCCCGGCTCAGGACACTGTTCATATTTCTGCTGCACCACAGAGCGTTATCTGAATAGTTTCATTTTAAATAGCATGTGAATGTGCGCAACTGGTGTGCCGTGTCGTGGCTCTGAGAGGCGCATCCGGTGTATGACGTCCTTTAGTTATAGCCTCAAGCAGGTTGTACACCAGAAGCGGCGATCGGCGACACACAGCGTCGCGCCACGCAGCGGCATGCATTTTTGAATTCTAAACACAAGTTTCTATCAGGACACACACCGGCGCCGCAAGTGTGCGATACTTTCAACTGTCATGTGCGCGCCATGTCGCATCGGGTGTGTGATGCCCTTCAGTCTAAGTTAATTCAGCGCGCTTAGTTATTAGTCTCGGTGTAGGCTACAAGCTCGGAGCTTTAAACTAGCACATAGTTGGCTGTAAAACTATACAGACATAAATGATTTTGATGTCACGTTGCGGTGGGCCTTGCGGCTGAATGCTGGTACACTTACTCATGTTGCTTTTCTCTGTCCATCTGTTGCCATACACAAAGAGAGGAGCTCTTGGCTCCGCCCCCTTGTTAAGTTGGGTGGGAAGTTGAAACTAATTTTCATGTGAAGCAACACGGCCCTAAAACACCAAACTGTGCACACGCCCCCAAAATGGCACTTTTTAACACATCATAATAAAAAATTCTGAATTGTGTTTTGAACTGAACCTAAACTGGCACACTCAGAAGAACCATAATATTAATATTACATCTTAAAAAAAGGGTAAAATAGGTGCCCTTTAATAAGACAATATTTAATTAAATTACACCAAATATATTTTAGTTAACTCAATCTAGAGTAGATTTATTTAAATTTTAATCTAAACTTTAGTCTAAGACTAAAACTAAATCAAAATTTGCTGTCAAAATGAACACTGACCCACAGTCACAAATACCACAGTTAGATAATTTAGCCACACACAAATGTTAGCCACTGTTACAATGTTAACTGTGCACACACAAACAAACACACATACAGTACGTGTTAAACATGTTGTGCTGTTTTGCTCATCTTGCTACAGTATGGAGATCCATTATCCACAAATAATCCTGATTAGCGTTCAATAACTGGGACTCTTTCTGTGTGTTTGAAGCCTCCTCATTTATAGTTGTGTACACTATGCAGCTGTGCTGATTCCAGTGGTTATGAATTATCAGCTCAAAAATATAGTTAAAAAACTACAAAATATACCACTTTGTATCACTTACTTCTTCTTAAGAGCAAAAGATAGTTGGAACAGATCCTAGTTTCTTTGCAAATCCTGTCTTGTGGTTGTGTTTATACATGCCTGTCAATCAATTCAGTGGGCAAAGAAAACTGCACTGCTACGTCACGTTGCGGTGGGCCTCAAAATCAATGGGATTTGGATCATATTTTATCATCAGGTAATTATAAAAAAGAGACTTGTGTTTATATTACTTCAATATGACTGTGGACACTATACACACAGTTCAATGTTCAATATTTGAAAGGATTTTAAATGTGGCTTTATTATCCCCAGAACACTGTTTTACAAACTGATTAGGGAACTTGATTGAAATAAGAGAACAGCATTGACTGAAGTTTAAAGAAATATTGAAGAAGTATAAAGGTTACAGAACATCAATGCAAACTGCTGTCAAAGGGTTTCAGTGACTGCAATAAGACTAACCAACTAGAAAATTCACTAAAACCTGGAATGTTTGGCTGCCAGTTAAACATAGTGTGTCAGAATATTAATGAAATAACCACCACCCTGCCAGAATAACACTAATAACTGGAAATAAGTAAAAATGTTCTCTACTTTTGATCAATGTTTATTTATATATAGCTTAATTTATTTTTATTTTGCATAATATATGTAACTCAAAGAAAAAAATGTGTTACTGTTAACATGACTTCAAATTGGACAAAGAAGAATTTGTGTTGTTCTCTAACCTTGAACTGGCTTGTCATTTTTTTTTTTTTTTTTTACAGATTTTTAATCTGATGTTTGTCACTCAGTTTAAAGTCTGATTACATACAATTCTCACACTTCAAAACACAAAACATATGCTGTCAATCTAAACCCTGAAGAAATGCATTTATTTTCAAAACACAAATCATTTTTATGAAATATGACGCATTTCTGTCACTTCGAAAAGACTCAAAACAAAAATAAATAAATTGATGAATAAATAAATAAATAAATAAATACATAAATAATAAATTCAAACCATTATTTAAATTGAGTTGTTTAATCCAAGTATTTTTAAAAGACACTGACTATTCTTAATCAAAATGCCACATTAGTCACATCTTGGATTTGTTGAGGGGTTTAGGTGCTTCCTTTGTTAAAATACATTAACACCAAGTTGCAATTGTTGCTGTTTAATGTAAACTGATACAAAATTAGCTTTGGCCACTACAAAAAAAATAAAAAAATAAATAAAAATACAGTATCGTGATACTGTTTTTCTTCTGTTATATTTTGTCTAAAAACCATCTCCTCCCAGCAGGTCATTAAGACCTAAATTGCAGAGGGTGCACATCTCCAAAAAATAAAAAAATAAATAAAAAAACATTATTAACATTATCAATCTTTCAACAAAGTAAACAAATAGCTCCTAGATGATCAATTAATATGATGAACATATTGAATTTCTGCATTTATCAGTGAATGCAAACAGATGACCATACTTACTGTACTTCCTTACTTAATGTGTGTGAACAAACCATATTAATATATAATTGGCACATTGACACATACAAATGAACCTGATTGGTTCTCACACATTAAGCAAGCATGACTGAGCTTCTATGACCTAATTTGAATGCTGTGAACTTAACTGATCACTTTAAACGCCCAAATTAAATATTTGATTGTTGTTATTAAATATTTGCATCATATTCAGTGATCATGTCTCCTTGTCTCAACCTCTCAATTTAAATAGGTTTGGAAGTTCTTGTTTTAAGTGATCAGACTTTCAGAAGTAAGCCAAAGCTTTCATATTTCATTACAAAAAGTCTCCATTTGTGTTTTGAAGATGAATAAATGTCATCTTCAAAGGTTTGGATTGACATGAATGTAAACAAAATATGACAATATTAATTTAGAAGTAAACAAACCCTTATATTTTTTTGTGCAAAGCAAACTTTAAGGTGTTGTTGATTTCTGTGTTGTTGATTTTTTCCCCCAGAATATCCTATAATTGTGACTGTAACCGCTGTGTTTGGGAAGTTTTCAATTTCTGCTGCCTTCTCCATTGTATACGTGTACACCGCTGAGCTCTACCCAACAGTTGTGAGGTGTGTATATACTAATAAACAACCTGCATGAACACTCACTATTTTCAACTATACAGTCTATATGAGCTCTCATTCATGAACGCAACAATACAGGCAGAACGGGGTGGGCCTGAACTCCATGTGTGCCCGCGTGGCTGGTATTCTGGCTCCTCTGATTGGCTTGATGGACGTTTATCATCATGCCATTCCTATGGTCATATATGGCTCTCTGCCTTTTGTTGGAGGAGCTCTGACCTTCCTTCTTCCAGAAACACTGAACACTGACCTGCAGGATCACACGGACATCCCTGCAGATGAGAGCATGTGCGTTTATACTGCTATTTCTTATATTAGTGGCTTTTCACTTATTAAGTGTGCAAGCTTGTTTCCGCCATGGGATAAAAAAAAATCCAAAAGGTAATCAGAATTTTATATCTTGCAATTCTGACTTCTTTTGCAGTTGTGAGGTAACATTTTTCAATAAGACTTTTTTTTTCTCAGATCGGTGGATCTCACTTAAAGTTATAAACCTGATTTTTGACAATTATTTAGTCAACATCTCTCAACTACTGTAAGTGCAAGATCAAAATTCTAAGAAATGTCAAAAATCTAAGTGGAAAATCTAAAAAACAAGTCAGAGGTAAACAAAATGTTTTCAGAATTGAAAAAATAACATATGTTGGCATTTTGGCAATCTTTTTCTCAAATAAGCTTGCAGATTTTTTTTTTCTGGCAATTCCAAGTTTGCCAATTCTGACATGTTTTTTCTTCTTCCTAAAGAATTCTGAGTTTATCTCTTACAGATCGGACATTTTTTTTTTTTGCAGAATTGTAAGCTTATATCTTGCAATTCTGAATTTGTAGCCATTTGAATGGCTTTGCTCAATATTTTGAGCCTATTTCAATTTTTTTAATAATTAAAATAATAAGGTAATAGATAAAATATAATCATTTTTATTTTTTTTATCTTTTTTTTTTCACTGCCCTTACAGTGCCCTTTTCTAACCCAGGGGTGCCCAAAATTTTTCTTATGAAGGGCCAAAAAACAAAGTTGAATGAGGACTGTGGGCCAAAGGCCAATATAAACATAGTCATGGATCATTTCCTCAGTTCTTTCAAAATAAATAGAACACATTACTTTAATTATATTAACTGTATAACTAATGTATTAACTAATGTTTTAACTGTTAACTAATGTATTATAATAATATTAACTAATGTATTTTTTACATTTTATAATAATGAAAACATAAGAATTCCATTTACAACACAATGGAGTTTATTGCTGAATACACCAGTCAATCTGCACCTGCCTTTGCCTTGATTTGCTCGCCGAGGACTTCTGAATTGTGCTCTGTTGATCTGTCGAGCAACAGTATGTTAAAAAACAATCGGATTTATTCACAACATTTAACGTAAACTTGCATTTTTGAAGTTTAACAAAATTACAAAAAAAACTAAAGTTGAGGAAAACATTAGAAATGACAATATGTAAAGGCATTACCCCCAACCCTCCCCAACATTCTCAAATGGGATGGCGGGCTAAATCAAAGGTTACCATGGGCCAACTTTGGTCCGCGGGCCCTAGTTTGGGCATCTCTACTCTAACTGTTTAAAATTTGTTATCTCTCATACAGCCTTTTTTCTGTAGATTGTCATAAGTTAGAATTCGTTTTTTTACATTTTGTCATTTTAGTTTTGTATTTGTTTTTTGGAAACTGTAGAAAGAAAATTCAGAATTGTGAGTTATAAAAAAAAATGGCAAAAGTCACATTTATTGTTCTTCATTCATGCATTCATTTCTGTGGTGGAAACAGGCTTATATACATTATGACTTTTACAATAAATTATTAAGATTTATTAAATAAATTGTTTTCTTAATATTTCATTTTCAGGGGATTAAATAAAGCCAGCATTGAAAAAGGACTGAATAAGGAGCAAGGAATGGTTGTCAAGAGCACAAAATTATGAGATTTATACTGCTGTTTAAAACAATAGCTGTTTATGCAATTGATAGATTTTATTAATAAGTAAACTGAGTTTGTTTATCAGGTTTACTTTTCTTGCTGCAAGTATCATGTTTGTAAAGTTTTATTGATTTAAAATGAATTTGTACTTTTTTATGTTTTCAATGAACGAAAATAAACATATTTATGATATATGCGTGTTTTTCAAAAAACAAAATAATAAAAAAAGAATCCTCTAAATAGCCCCAGAATTTGATAATCTATTTATAACTTCAGCAATTATTACAATAAAGAAACATAACTGCAAGCATGATCGAACACCCAATGAGAGGGGAGAGCATGCTCAGAGCCCGGCGGCTAGTCAGCAGGCCAATCAGAAATAATAAATAACACCTGTTTATTCTAGTGATTGGGCCAGAGAGACACCCTTCTTAAAGGAGAGGAGAAGGAGCAGCCGGGGGAGGAGAGAACACACACATACACACACACCCGCACAGCTACACGTGGGGTGTAATTACCTTAAAAATAAAAAGGCAATTACTTACCCTATATCGCCGACCCTGTCTTCTTCTTCCACACAACAACGAACTATATTACAGGGGTCTAATTGCAAAGGCTGCAATATGAATATGATATATCCTGTCCAATGGTAAATGCATGACTGTCCTCGTGTCACAGACCTAATAACCAATAGTGTGAGCGCACATTCATTTTCCTCAGTCAGCGTTTTTTCAAACTAGACACAGGTAATGGCCACTGTAAACAAACAGGATAGTATGGGGGGGGTGATCATAGCGTTTCCTGAGATAGACAATCATATAAACTTTTTTTTTTTTTTTCTTTTTAGACAGCAACTATAGCCACATTGGTTTGAAATACATTTGGCGCTGATACATTAAAACTTGTCTGCTCTTGAACAGACTAACTGAGTACAGGAGTTTCACCAAACTCCCTTCTATGGAAAGTCAGTTCACAGCCATATTTGCAATACCCCCCAGGCAGTTCATCCAAGACCAAAGACCTGTCTAAATAAATGAGGGAATCCTGAAATCTTGAAAACCACTTGCTGAATTTACAATTAAATGACATATTTCATATTGCATCCATCTCACAGGTCAAGATGCTGATTAGACAGCATGATTATAAGTATGCCTTAAGCCATGGCAATTGCTCCACAAATTACATTTCTGTACAGAGAGGTCATGTTTTAAACTTCCATTGGTCTCATGCAATGACATGATTTGATTTCGCAGTTTACCAAGTTTGCACTTTGGAATGCAGCGACATGCGAAACCTGTCGCTCAAGCTTGCATTTCTGCTCTGCCGAATTTGCATGTGTATAAATGGAAGTCCATGGGATGGAAAGTGACCACAGCATTAAGCTGGCCACATTAAAAGGCCAATCTAAAATGTGAAGCTTTATCACACAGCACAATGCCACAGATGTCATAAGTTTTAAAGGAGTGTGCGTATGTGACATGCGTACCACAGGAATATCCACCAGAGCTGTTGCCCCTGAAAATGTATGAACCACAAGCCATTTCCAAAGGCGTTTTAGAGAATTTAGCAGTACTGTACATCCAACCGGCCTCACAACTGCAGACTACATGGAACCACAGGATCTCCACATCAAGCATCCTCATCTCCAAGACCATCTGAGACCAGCCGTTCAGACAGCTGCTGTAGCAATCTGTTTGCATAATCAAAGAGTTTTTGCACAAACTGTCACAAACCATCTCAGGGAAGCTCAGCTGCATGTTCATTGTCCTCATGGGGGTCTCAACCTGACTGAAGTTTATAATTGACTTGAGTGTGCAAATGCTCACGTTTGATGGCGTCTGTCACTTTTGAGAGGTGTTCTCTTAACAGATTAATTTCAGTGGTGTAAAGTAACTAATTAAAAACACTCAAATGACTGTAATTGAGTAGTTTTTCTCAGGAAAAAAATGTGTACTTTTACTTTCCCTTGAGTACATTTTTTTGTGCAGTATCTGTACTTTTACTCCACTACTTTCCTTCAACCTGCAGTCACTACATTTTTTTTCTGGTCTATGGTGATAGATGGTAGAAAATTCAATCCTGTCATTCCTGTCCAATCAAATCGCACATAGAAGTAAAGAGGTAAATCGCATCATAATGAACTACCTCAAGACTTGGCTATTTATAATTGCAGCAAACTGTTTGGAAGCAATAAAAATGTCCAAGAAGAATCTTTAAACGCAATGACCCAGAGACTGTTTAGATGCATGTCACTGATAAAAAAAATGATAGATGCTTACTGTATGAAGACCAAAATGGCCTTAAACACCCAGCAGGCACAAGACGTCAACATGATGTCAGATTGAAGTTGTACCCCAACGTCATGGGGACATTGCATTTTGTTTGGTAATGAAAATCAGGTTGATGTCAGAACTCAACGTCAGGCCGACATCAATGTACAACGTCCAACCTAAAATCAACCAAATATCAACGTCTAAAGATTTTACAGCTTGACGTTGTGTGGACGTTACCACTATGACATCTATCAGATGTTGGATTTTGGTTGCTGTACCTGACGAATAAATGTCAGTTTTTGACGTCATAAAGATGTTGGTTTAAGACGTTGACTTGACGTTGGATTTTGGTCACTTTCTAACACAAGCTAAAATCAACCAAATATCAACGTCATTTGACACTGTTATTGGACATCAAAATAAGATTGTCCTTAGACATTGGCTAGACTTGAGTTTCACAACCTAAATCGAATTTAATATTAATGACTTATGACGTTGTGTGCCTGCTGGGCAATAACTAAATGCACTACAGAACGTTACGTTTACACACATCCACAAATTAGATGTAAACACATCAGCTTTTTACAGTATAATACTCACTACTCACTACTCTTGAGTACTTTTAAAAGGGCTACTTTTTACTCCTCCTTTGAGTAATATTTGCAACAGATACTTTTACTCTACTTGCACTACATTTTTAGGCAAGTAATGGTACTTTTACTTAAGTATGATTTTTCAGTACTCTTTCCGCCACTGATTAATTTTTACTGTACAGGGCAGATGACAGACAGCGTATGTGATGTTGTGTGGGTGAGTGGTTTGCTTATATCAGCATTGTGAATTGGGTGGTCCATGGTAACAGTGCGGTAATTGTATGGGCAAGCATATGTTACAGAAAACAAACACAGCTGCATGCTATTGATGGCTTTTTAAAAAGACAGAGATGCCATTTATCCACAAAATCACCTCCTGTTGCAGCATGGCAGTGTTCCAAAGATCTGTACACAATTCCTGGAAGCTTAAATACATTAAAACTCGTCTGCTCTTGAACAGAATAACCAAGTACAGGAGTTTCACCAAAGTCCCTTTCAAGGAAAGTCTGTTTACCTTGCGACCATATTTGTAATACCTCCAGGCAGTTCATCCAAGACCAAAGTCCTGTCTAAATTAATGGGAGAATCCTGAAATCAAAGAAACCACTTGCTGAACTTACAATTACATTTAATATTTAAAATAAGAAACAAATGAAGTGATCTGTCCCATTATTGTTGCATACTGTATATACGCATACTGTATATGTACACAACTCCTGGAAGCTGCAAACATCTCAGTTCTTGCATGGCTAGCATACTCATCAGACATTAGACATATACAATGCAGATACTTCATAAATAACCCACTATAAATTAAACGCATTAATGTATGCTATATTTTTTGTTTTCACCAGCTTTGGAGACGTAATATAAATTCTGCTTTTAAATAATAGGTCACCTATAGCTTTCGTCATGAGGCTGTGTTCAAAATGACATCAATTTTTTCAAAGTGCACTACAAAGGGAGCACAATTGTAAACATGAAGATCACTAAAACTGAACTGTAAAAATACTTTGAAAGCAAATCACACCTAGGAGAGATTACCTTAATGCTTTTTTATTTTTAATAATTCCAACTTTGAATGTTAGAATGTTCTAAATGAATAGGGCTTAGGGGGGATAAGTGGGAATAGAACACAGCCCAGAACTTTGTTTCTAACTACAGCTCCAGAGGTGTAGCTGCAGGTGCACAAGTTTGCGACACAGTTTGCAAATGTTTATTGGAACGATGGATTTGGGAAACGGCAAATCAACAAACTGTGTTTGTAACAACAAAACTTGCAACCTTTGTTGGCAAACGATGGTTTTGGGAAACGCACCCCTGATTGTTAATGTGTGGAAGGTTGTTGGACTGTGCACTGTTCGTCCACTCCTTTTCTATGTCTTCAAATGCAAAGTTGCTGGATATTGGCAAGAACTGGAACATGCTGTTGTATACAGTATATACAGGCGAATTCAGAGAATCCCAAACATGCTCAATGGGGGACACTCATCACTACATTGTTCTTTTCTCAAACAATGCATCGTACTATGTTACGTCGTTGTTTGGCAAACGCACCCCAGATTGACTCTATGTGAAGAAGATGTGTTGCAGTGCCTGAGGTCACACCAGATACTGGCTGGTTTTCTGATACTGATACTTCCTATATCCTGTATTCTGATATTGATAGAGCTGATTTTTTATTTCTTAAAAAGATGTATCGCCTTATTTTTACAGTCAGTGTATTTTGATCTTACAGTGTATTTTGGGCACAGTGGTGTAAAGTAACTAATTACAAATACTCAAATTACTGTAATTGAGTAGTTTTTCTCAGGAATTGTAATTTACTGAGTAGTTTAAAAAAATGTGTACTTTTACTTTCCCTTAAGTACATTTTTAGTGCAGTATTGGTACTTTTACTCCACTACTTTCCTTCAACCTGCAGTCACTACTTTTTAATTTTTCTTGTCTATGGGGATTAGAAAAATCAGTCCTGTGATTCCTGTCCAATCAAATTGCACATAAAAGGTAATTTGCATCATAATGAACTAATAATGAACCTCAAGACATGCGATGTCAGATTGATGTTGTACCATAACATCATGGGGATGCTGCATTTTGTTTGGAAATGAAAATCAGGTTGACATTACAACTCAACGTCAGGCCAACGTCTATGTCCAACGTCCAACCTAAAACCAACCAAATATCAACATCTAATGACGTAATAGCTTGACGTTGTGTGGACGTTACCACTATGACGTCTATTGGATGTTGGATTTTGGTTGCCATACCTGACGAAGAAATGTCAGTATTTGATGTCAATATGACGCTGGTTTAAGATGTTGGCTTGACGTTGGATTTTGGTCACTTTCTAACAACTTAAAACCAACGAAATATCAACGTCATTATTGGACATTAAAATAACATTGTCCTTAGATGCTGGCTAGACATTAAATTTTGATCACCTGACATCACAACCTAAATCTAAACTAATATTAACGTCCTATGACGAGTGCCTGCTGGGCAATAACTAAATGCACTACAGAATGTTACGTTTACACACATCCACAAATTAAATGTAAATGCATCAGCTTTTTACAGTATAATACTCACTACTCACTACTCTTTTACTCATACTTTAAGTAATAATCACAGCAGATACTTTTACTCACACTACATTTTTAGGCAAGTAATGGTACTTTTACTTGAGTATGATTTTTTAGTACTCTTTTCACCACTGGCTGGGCATTATCAAGCACGTACAGTAATTTCAAAGGGCAAACTGCTGGACGAGCTCAGTATACATGTAGCTTCAGTGCTGAAAGAAGTTTTTCAGGGTCTCTAACCCTTTTACAAAAATAGACAGATTCACAGGTAACTATACGCTATATGGAAAAGTTTTTCATTGGTTGACCTAATAAAATTACATTTTTACTTAAATCATTTGTCATGTTGTTTAATTGTAATATATACTGTATATTCAGTTTTGTTTGTTTTTCGCTTTAGCGCTTAAGGAGAATATAAAGTGACTTTTTATGTTTTTTTCTGCAAAGTATTTTATAGTGTCCAGTTTTATTCATTCATTCACTTTCCTTCTGCTTACTCCCTTTATTCATCAGGGGTCGCTGGAGAACTTGCAAACTCCACACAGAAATGCCCAGCTGGGACTCAAACCAGTGACCTTCTTGCTGTGAGGCAACAGTGCTAACCACTAAGGCACCATGTCGCCCCTCCAGGTTTATTTTATTTTTTTTTTAATAAAAAGAAGACAAGATAAAAAAAACACCAAAATGACCCAAGCCAGTCACAAATCCAGTGTGATTGACTCGTTCACAAGTTCAGCTAATCTGAATCTGGATTCAGAGAAGTATTCTTAAGAATAAAGTGAACAAAATAAAGAATAATTCCTGTATGTTCATGACAAAAGTGCAAATCCTAATGTTTTTAGGAATGTTGTTCCTAAATGTTTTTATTAGTTTATAAGAATTGATTTGAAACGTTCTTGTTCTAGCGGGTTTAGGAATAAAAAGGTATTGCTAACTGAATGCGTTGCATTTAGTTTTGCATTTATGGCAGTACAAAAACAGACCATCTAATCTAATCAGATAAATGAATCATGCAAAAGTTCACTTCAAAAAAGGTGTTGAGGTTGATGTTTGAATAGTAGAGCAATAAAAATCACATCACAGAATCATGACCAATCATTGTCTACGTTATCAGTCACTGATGTCACGTCGGAGAACTCATCCATGTTAGTGTTGTGTTATAATGCTGACAATTAATTTGGAAATGACACAATCATTTCAGAAAATATATTTGTATATTATACTAACTTTGTGAGGTTACTTTAAGTAGAATCAATAAATTGAATTCATAAAGGCACAGTACAAAAATGAAAACAAACAAAACAACAAACTTGCTGTTAAGTTATAGCCAAGATGTAGGTTATATAGATGTAGATATGTATTTGTAGGTATGTTATGTTACGTTTTCTCATGAGATCAGGCTGGGAAACCCCATATTTATAAATTTCTCTTACATTTTGACATGTCGTTTTTACAAGCGTTATTTAAAACATTAAAGAAGACACTTTATTTGCATTTGATCTTGAATATGTTTTTATGTAAAATCAGAGGAAATATGCTGTCATCCTGTCATCAAAATATGCAAGCGTTTATCAGGCAGCTCAACGATAGATGTAGTGTTACAACCGCTCTAATCATATCCACACATCTGTTAAGACTTCAGAAACACCTCCAAATGCGCATGAGTGGACATGTGTTAGTGTGTTTAGGTTTAGATTTGCCCAGCAGGAATGAACAACCGAGGCCTAGTTGAATATCTTGTGTGTATCTGAACCTCTCACTTTATGTTTGTGTCTGTGAGGGCTCGTATAAGTTTGCAATTATGGTTTTGAACCCCTGAAGTGCATAATTGGACATCGCCATGGCTATAAAATGTGTGTTATGATCATTAAAACATAGTTTTGTTCAGTAGTTCATTGACTTTCTGTGCATGGGCTTCAGTTTTATTCAAACCTCTGCTGCCCCCAGATGGACAGTAAAATGTCATGCAAGAAATTATTAAATAAAAATAGCAGGGTCAGCAAAATGTATTAAACTAATCATTAAGTCAAGAAAAATGTATAATTATAAATGAATTATTCATGTGAGCTACTCTTTATAGTTGATGTGTGAATATAGTATATTATTATACCTACTAGAGTTATGAATATCTAGCATATTGCTTTTACATATCATATTATTTGACATATTACAACATATTTGTATTTCATCTACTATTGACATTGCTTTTAATGTAATATATGACGAGTTAAATTTGATTTTAGACTTATTAGATTTTAGACTGTAAAATAATATGATTAATTAGTCATGCCAACATGTTTTTGTAACATTTCTTTTAATAAAAAAAAGTTTAACCATGTTTTTAAATTTGTTGTATAAGACTGTAAGTTGAAATAAAAAATGTAAACAAGGCAGCAACTTCTGGATGTCTCTAAAATAATTAAACGAATGTAAAAAAACAAAACAATACACAATAAGTGCATTGTTACGATATTTAATTCTGGTTGAATCCTCCTTCATTAGTTCTTTATTTCACTGCTTTTAGAATACTTTAAATAATTCTGTGTTTGGTAGATTTTCAGGAAACTTGTGTGAATATGTCCTCTTTTCCCTCATGTGATGTAAGTGTTTTACAAATCATACTTATTATTTTTTTTCCCCAGAATATAATGTTTGTACTGTAGAGATCCACATCTGTGTTCTTGCGTAGCTGTTTGTGTGTTTAAAGACAGACTCGCTGTGTTTTTTCTGCAGGGATCTTAAATCTGGAAACATTCTGCTGCAAGAAGATGGATCAGTGCAAATTGCAGGTACTAACTTTGTTTAAAGGGTTAGTTCATCAAAAAATGAAAATGGTGTTATTGATTATGAAGCTTCATGTTGTTGCAAACCCCAGAGACTTTTGTTTTTCTTCTGAACACAATTAAAGATATTTAGGTGAAATCTGAAAGTGCTCTCCTGCTCTATAGACAGCAACAGTGCCGACTCATTCAAAGTCCAGAAAATACCCCAAAAATATTCTCAAAACAGACCATATTCAGAGGTTCATTGGGAATATTATCAAGCTACGAAAATACTAAACAAAAATAACTTTATTCTACAGGTGCTTCTCTTCAATGTCAGGGCGTGTGCACACGGTCTGTGTAGAGACATATGCCATACTGAATTGTGCACTCATAAACCACCCATGTCTGCACACTACTTTCTCTGTTTGAAAGTTTGAGCTTTTTTATTTTAAAAACCATTTATACTTTGATGTGGCAAGGGTCAAATTTGCAAAATGAAACAAGTACTCAAACAAGATGTGAAGACTTTTAGTGATAGTGATCACTGTTTTACTGACAGAAGCGAGCCAACTCTGAGACACAGCATAATATCATTGCACCTGCTACAGCCATGGTACAGCAGCACATTTCCTCCATTATTACGCTAGAATTAAGTTTTAAAAAGGCAATTTAGAGTTCCTAAAAATATCAACCTCAAAAATAGCAACTTTTTATTTTTCATCAGTCTTAGTAGTATTTAGTATTTACATAATGTAACTACAGTATATACTCACCGGCCACTTTATTAGGTACACCTGTCCAACTGCTCATTAACACAAATTTCTAATCAGCCGAACATGGCAGCAACTCAATGCATTAAGACATGTAAACTTGGTCAAGATGATCTGCTGCAATTCAAACCGAGCATCAGAATGGGGAAGAAAGTTGGTTTAAAGGGCACCTATGATGAAAATCATTTTTTTAAAGCTGTTTGGACAGAACTGTGTGTAGGTATAGTGTGTTCACAGTCATAGTGGAGTGATTTAAAGACAATAAGTCTCTTTTTTTAATTTCCTGATGTTAAAATAGGATACAAATCCCTCCCTTTTTAAGAGCGACCCCAATGTGATGTAGGAGTGCGGTTTCCCCACCCACCAAATTGATTGAGAGCTGCGTATTAACATGTCTCCAAAGTAACACGTATAATTTTATCAACAAGACAGGACATGCGCAAATCAACTGGGAATAAAGGATCTGTTCAGTTTGCTAGGATCATCAATCATCATCAAATGTGATCAAGAATGAGTTTTACAAGTTTACAATGTTTTTAAAACAGTGCATGTGTGAAATGAATTACAGCGATTTACTTCATCACCACAGCCGCGTGTCAGTACAATTATAAAAGAAGATTCTTCAATCCTGGATTGTTAATGTTAAATCAGGTTTATTTTGTACATTAACATAACGGATATTCATACAGCAGTGGATATTAACCTGTATCCTGTCACATTTGCTGTGCAAGCTAATTGCGCATGCTGTCTGCCTGTGTGTGTCCGCTGTGTGTGTGTGTGTCTGTGTGTGTGTATTTGTGTGTGTGCATTAACTTTGTAACGACATTGTGTGTGACTCATCATTGCAACTCCACAACAAATACATCAAATAATCATTGGGAAAGTTCTTACTGTAGTATTTCTCACAAACGTTATGTGAGATCTGCTTCCCTTATGTCTGTCTGTTATCTAACGCAGCTGTAGGTGGAGATTGAGGCACACTGACAGGCACGTGGGAACGGTGGGCGGGGAGGACTAGCATTAAAGGCACAGTCCACAAATACAGCTAAAAGATGCTCAGAGCTAAAAAAAAAATACTAACTTCTGAAAGGTATTATAAATAATCTGATGGGTGTTTTGAGCTGAAACTTTACAGACACATTCTGGAGGCAAAAAAGACTTATATTAAATTAAAAAACAATGTTCCAGCGGATAGAAAGGCAACAATAACTCAAATAATTACTCGTTACAACCGAGGTACTGTATGCAAAAGAGCATCTCTGAGTGCACAACACGTCCAACTTGAGGCGGATGGGCTACAGCAGCAGAAGATCACAGCCACTCCTGTCAGCTCAGAACTAAACTGAGGCTACAATTCGCACAGACTCACCAAAATTGGACAATACAAGATTGGAAAAACGTTGCCTGGTCTGATGAGTCTCAATTTCTGCTGTGACATTTAGATGGTAGGGTCAGAATTTGGCTTCAACAACATGAAAGCATGCATCCATCCTGCCTTGTATCAATGGTTCAGGTGGTGTAATGGTGTGGGGGTATTTTTTTGGCACACTTTGGGCCCATTAGTACCAATTGAGCATCGTGTCAACTCTACAGCCTACCCGAGTATTGTTGCTGAGCAGGTCCATCCCTTTGTGACCACAGTGTACCCATTTTCTGATGGCTACTTCCAGCAGGATAACACGCCATGTCATAAAGCATGAATCATCTCAGACTGTTTTTTTTTTTTACATGACAATGAGTTCACTGTACTTAAATGGCCTCCACAGTCACCATACTCAATCCAATAGAGCACCTTTGGGGTGTGGTGAAACAGAAGATTTGCATCATGGATGTGCAGCCAATACATCTGCATCAGCTCTGTGATGCTATCATGTCAATATGCACCAAATTCTCTGAGGAATATTTCTAGTACCTTGTTGAATCTATGCCATGAAGGATTAAGGCAGTTCTGAAGGCAAAAAGGTGTCCAACCCAATACTAGTAAGGTGTAATAAAGTAATAAAATAATAAAGTGGCCGGTGAGTTTGTGTCAAGATTTAAAGAGGAAATTTTTCCAAACTCCTTAGTCATTTTTGAGTGAGATACTAATGGTCTAATTCAATCCAATGATTTATGCTGAGCTATGCTAAGCTAATAGTGCTCCCGCCAGAGCTGGCTGAATCGATTCAATAATGGTAAAACTTAACTAATTAACTCGAAGGGGAAAAAGTGGAGTGTTAATTAAGAGGCACAGTATATAATATTTGCCACTAGGGCATGCGTTAACAACAAACAAAGCACTAGTTTGATGACACTGTGACTCACTGTGGAATCATGGGACTCCTGCACAAATCATTTTCATTAATAAGCTAAAGTATTCAACATGTATTGTCATGGTATGAAACATATACTTGAATATATATATATATAATTTTAAAGCAGATATTTAAAATATAGAAAGTTTAATACAAAGTGTGTGGTTTTTCTTTCACAGCTCTTTAAAAAAGCCACTGAATATCGTGGTTGACAGTTGTCACATTTGTCAAGGGCAGCAAACATCTCAATCAGTATGATTTACCACACACTTGGCCAGTTCTTTTGTCTAATTTGTTTTCCTTCAACGATCAATTTAACACCGTTTTAGAGTCAGTTCCTGTTTATCTCCACATTCTGCCCTCCAGCAGAGGCCGAGACTGAAGTTTTTCTACCCCATCATTTGTCAAAGAGCATCAACTCGCTGTATCTGCGTTTCTTCAGTGGCTTGTTATGAGTTTCCCTAAAATAAGGCATTTGGTGTCATGCATGATTAGATGGTTCCTCTGCCCGAACACATCTTCATGCTACTGTTTGTTATCATGATGTGTGCTCCACAACACGCTTCATCAGCCATTAAGTTGTCAGTCTCATTCTGGAAGATCTACTGCCTTGTCAGGTCAAATTTTCAGGAGGTTGTAATCTGCCAATCTTGGTCTGTTGGTATGAAGGAGTTAGGTCTGTCTTTTTTCCTTTAAACACAGCAAGATCTTTGGTTTAAGTCAATATTCATTCATTCATTCATTCATTTATTCATTTTCTTTTCAGATTAGTCCCTTTATTAATCACTGGGAAACATCCACACACGCTCATTTACACACATACACTATGGACAATTTAGCTTACCCGATTCATCTATACCACGTGTCTTTGGACTTGTGGGAGAAACAGGAACACCCGGAGGAAACCCACGCGAACACAGGGACTTGGCAGCAACATGCAAACTCCACACAGCCAACTGACCATGCCGAGGCTTTAATCAGCCACCTTAAGTCTATTTATTCAACTATATATTAAATGACTGTAATATAAATTCAACTAATTATTAAAGTGATAGTAAAACAGTTAGTCAAGTTTACATATATATCATATATGTATATGTATATATGTACATATATATATGTATATATCATATATATATATATGATATATATATATATATCAAACTTGATATATCAAACTTGATTATTTAACCATTTTGATAAAAAGGAATATTGCTCTGTCACATCACAATGTTGGTTCCGTTCCTTGAGGTGAACATATAATGCAACCTTCTGACTGTGTGGTGACAATGCTAACTGCTGAGCCACTGTGCTGTTTATTCATCCATTCATTCATTTAAAATCAAACTAAATTTTAATCTGTGGGAAGAGCTATGGTTTCTTTTAAATATCCCATCATAATCTGTAGGCAATTCTATTAAAACATGGAAACCAGTTGTGTTATTATTCTTTAAAATTAAGTTTACATGTAGTCCTGCATTTTATTTTATAGATATTTATTACATGTTGTTATAGCATAAAATTCACCACTGTCCATTTTAATTGTTCATTTAATTATAAGTGCAGCGGGCCATTTGTAACTCAAATGTGCAAGACTTTCTCTTTCAGTTTACAAACAAAAGTCTGTATAGTGTATATTATATTCAGTAATATACACAACTCTAAACCAGACAATGTTGGGACAGTATAAAAAAAGCAAATAAAAAAAGAAAGGAGTGATCATGCTACCTTATTTTTAAAAAAAGGACATTATTTGTCAACTTCGTCCAGACCTCCAGGACTACCCCATGTGGATTAAAATGGAAGGCTTGTGACTATACAGTACCTCCACTAGTAACTGACACTGTCATTCCCTGTACAAGGTGCCTATACCCTGAGGTGGAGTCTATGCATTTAGTGGTATTCTTCTGGCGAGAATATTCCAGAACTTGCCAAAATAGTGTTGTGCTTTCCTTCCTCTAGAATATGTGAGAGCAGAGGTTGTTAAACTCCACACTGGACATTTATGTCATTGTTATCTCTGCACAACATATAAAAAAAAATGATTAATCTGCGGGTCACTTGCGTTTCGAACGGTGGGTTGTGAACACCAATTTACATATTGTGTTTCTTTGCATAGTCCCTTTATTCATCAGGGGTCGTCACAGCGGAATGAACCGCCAACTTATCCAGCATATGTTTTACGCAGCGGATGCCCTTCCAGCTGCAACCCTGGGAAACAATATACTCATACACACTCATGCACTATGGACAATTTAGTTTTACCCAATTCACCTATACCACATGTCTTTGGACTGTGGGGGAAACCGGAGTACCCGGAGGAAACCCACCCGAATACAGGGAGAACATGCAAACTCCGCACAGAAATGCCAACTGACCAGGCCAAGGCTTGAACCAGGGACCTTCTTGCTGTGAGGCAACAGCGCTACCCACTGCGCCACCTCGCTGCCCCTGCAGTTACATTTTAATGTAATTTTTTTACCAATAAATTATTGACATACATTTTGACCATGATTTCAATAGTATCTGGATGCAGCCCTTATGATGCAAGCTGAGATTGCATAACTCAGCGATGCAATGTCAGACTCAATACACACAATGGAGTGAGTGACGTCTGTCACAAGAATATACACAGGACACCCAAATGCAAGTGAAAGCAAGATGATTTATTTAAAGAGTCACAACTGGTATGATCTCACCAGATATAGTGTTGAGCAAGGGTGCACACACCGGAAATACAACACGCTCCACATTGCTAAAAGTTCATCTGAGAAATATCGCCAGATAGAAGTCTATCACTGATATCTCACCAGATATCGAGGGAAGGGGAAGGTAGCGCTAGGTAGCAACTCTCAAGAAAATCGACACGCTTACCAGTGGTAAAGTTCATCAGAGTAGCAGATTGGGATGAAGTCTCTCACAGATAATGTTGTCATCAGAGCAGGCAGTAGTAACAACATCAATGAAACGGAGGCGTGCATTAGGTCCAAATGAAACAGGATTATGGCGGTAACCCTCCACCAGAAACGAGCGAGAGCGTCTAACAGGAAGCAGACACAAGAGTGAACAATACAACGGACTGATAACGCTATCTACAAAGCACTGAACATATATAGCGCGCAGAATGCGCAACAGCTGTGACTGATAACAAACACCTGTGTGTTGAGAGTAGTAACAAAACACGTGACCACCCAGCTGATGAATGTAAACACACATACACACACCACACGGTGAAGAACCCAAACAAAACACACCCACTTCCTACACACACACAAACACACACACACACACACACACACACACACACACACACACACACACA
>CAIGQZ010001197.1:2389898-2409304 GCA_903798205.1 Danio tinwini
ACACACACACACACACACACACACACACACACACACACACACACACACAAACACATGCAAGAAAAACAGAAAGATCCACAACCGTGACAAAGTCACTGTGACGGGTAGGGTTAGTGGTGGGGTTAGTTGAGTACATTAAAAAGCATTGGATGCAGCTCAAATTGCACTGCACCAGGTCTGCATCCAGACCCATGATTTACCAAAATGCTCCAATAAAATGTTATTTGGTTAAGCAATAGTTTATAACCAAAAATATTGTCATTATATACTTGCATTTAATATATTTTTTTACAAAATAAACAAGATTTTTGTATACTGTATTTTCTTTGACCGAATCTTCAACCCAATATACCTAATTTAAAGTTAGATGCTTATTATGAGCTTTTTTCTTCAAAACTGGAAACTATTAGTAGCTATAGCTATAATAATTAATGAAATTAAGGATACCCTTAGTGGCCACGTGGTCCTTGCTACTTTTAACACTTAACACACACATACATTGTTGACTAAATAATGTGTTTGGCCCCACAAGCATTAGTTCAGTGTTTAACTGTATTAAGCTCATAATTCAAAGTCCACCCCCACCCTCACACACACACACACAAACACACACAAACACACACACACACACACACACACACACACACACACACACACACACACACACACACACACACACACACACACACACACACACACAGACTTATTTTTGTGAATTTGTGAAAGATTCTATAGGTTTTCATTGTTTTTATGCTGTACAAACTGTATTTTTATTACCTGACCCATGTACTATCCCCAATCACAACCCTCACAAGAAACGGTGCAATTTTACTTTCTGAAAAAAAAAGAAAATAAAACAAAAACTCATTCTGAATGATTTCCAAGCTTTTTGAGAAATGGGGACATCAGCAATGTTTTCATAGTTCACCATCTTCATGTAATACCTGTGTATACACGTGTGTTCTGATAGGTCACAAACATGCACACACACCGCACACTCATTTCACTAGCTACATTCAGTCACTGGAAACAGCCTGACTCCAAATACACACCTTATAGTGCATATGAAGCTTTTGTAGGATGAACAGTAAATTATACTAGCTATTGTACTTCTCGGTGTTTTTTCTTTTTGTTTCTTTGTTATCTCGACTGCGCGCGTGCACAGATAATGCCAAACCTGTGACAAGTTTAAAAATTAATTTGCGTCCGTTTAAAAGCGCGCCGCCGCCGCTGATGGTCGCCAGAAGATCATGATCGACTTCACGCAAATTTTGTCGGCCGTCGGCGAATTTGGCGCGTTTCAGAAGCGCTTGTTGGTGGCGGTGTGTCTCCCCAACATTTTCACCGCCTTCCACATGTTCGGCCAGGTGTTCACCGCCATCAGCTTCCCTCATCACTGCAACAGCAGCTGGATTCTCCGACAGGCTCCAAACCTCACCGAGGAAAAGCAGCTAAACCTCACCGTCCCGTTGGACAGCAAAGGACAGTATGAGAGCTGTAGGATGTTCACACCCGTAGAGATGGATATTGAGAATATTGAACATTATGGAATAAACACAACTACATCGTGTATTGATGGATGGGTTTATAAGGCACCGAAAGACAGCAACACACTTATAACTGAGGTACTGCTCTTTATGTTTATATACCATACTATACTGTAGAGTTTTATTATGTGTTAAGAGGGGCTTATCTACTTTCAAATGCATTAAAGCGTTGTCTTCTCCTCAAAATATTTTAAATAACATTTATTTAATACAGTTACGCTTTTAAAGAATATATTATTTGATAGCCTAATTTATTAAGTCACCTTAGTCTTTAAACTTGGGGTCACGGTTAGTTAAAGGTAAGTTTGTTTGGGCAACTGTTTTGGCACTGTAATACACTTTACATTTTAATGTTTAATAAAAAATATATTTTGTGATTATATTTTATGATTTAGTTTGACAATGTTAGTGATTTGTTTTTATTTATTCCACTATTTATTTATTTGTTTGTTTGTTTGTTTGTTCGTTCGTTCGTTCGTTCGTTCATCCATCCAGCTATCCATCCATTCAATATATGAAAAAAAAGTTTTTTGAGACTTTAACAAAAATATTTCTTTTAGCAAACGCTATCATTTTTTTTCAATATCTCATCATAATCAGTTGTATTCCTGTTAAAATTAAAACATGGAAAAAGAGTTGTGTAATGATTCCTTAAAATTGAGTTTGCATGTAGCCCTTCATTTTATTTTATATATATTTATCACATTTTTGTTAGCATAAAATCAACCGCAATCCATTTTACATTTAATGTAAGTGCAGCGGGCCATGTGTAACTCAAATCTGCTAGACTCTCTCTTTAAGTACACCTCTTTAAGTCTATATAGTGTATATATTCATTAATATACAGTTCAATCCCTAATCAGACAAAGTTGGGACAGTATGGAAAATGCAAATAAAAAAGAAAGAAGTGATTTCTCAATTTACTTTGACTTGCATTTTATTGCAGACAATACAACAAACATTATTTAATGCCTTATTTAAAAATCATCCTCATGAGTTTTTTTCAAATAAGCATGTTTAGCAATTTTGCTTATTGCAACACATTTTTTTTAAAGTTGGAAGAGTAAAGCATTTACCACTTTTGTTGCCATTCTTTTTCACAAGATGTTTAGGGACTGAACCAAGTGATGAAGTGTTTCAGGTGTAAGTTTGTCCCATTCTTCCTGCAAACAAGTCTTAAGCTGGGCAACAGTATGAGGTCTTTGTTGTCACAAATTGCACTTCAAATTGCGCCACAGGTCTGGACTGCAGACAGGCCAGTCAAGCACCTATTGTATATCCTCTTCCTCCGCAGCCAGGACTTTGTAATGTGTGCAGAATGTGGTTTTGCATTGTCTTGTTGAAATATGGATGGAAGTCCCTGAAAAAGAAGGCAGCATATTGTGCTCTAAAATCTTTATGTACTTTTCAGCATTAATGGCACCATCACAGAAGTGCAAGTTACATTTGCCAAGGGCACTGATAAAACCTAGGGTTTCCTGTTGGCACAGTACAGGTTTCACTGGCATCTGGAGTTGTATTGTGGTACTTGACAAAGGTTTGCCAAAAAAGTCTTAAGCCCATATGGTGATATCGCTTATAGAAGAATGAGGATTCTTGATGCAGTGCTGTCTGAGGGATTGGAGATCACAGTAGTTCAGGTTAGGCTTGCATCCTTTACACACTGAAATTTCTCCAGAATCTTGAACCTTTTAATTATGTTATGCACTGTTGAAGGTGAAATATCCAAACGTCCTCCTATCTTTCTTTGAGGAACATTGTTTTTAAATATTTCAATTATATTCTTACGTATTTGTTGGCAAACTTGTGACCTGTCTCCAATAGAGAATGTGTGACGCATTTTGAAGTGCATGTCTTAAGGAATAGGCAACAGTACGGGGTCTTTGTTGTTTCAAAGACATGTTTGCAGGAAGAATGGGACAAAGTACACGTAAAACTCTTTATCACTTGGGGTCTTCAGTCCCTAAACCTCTTTTGTTTTGTGAAAAGGAATGGCAACATTACAAAATGATAAATGCTTTACTGTTTCAACTTCTTTTGAAATGTGTTGCAAGAACCAAAGTTGGAATACATGTTTATTTTGAAAAAACAACAAAAAAACCCTGATAAAAATCACAAGGAACACATTAAATAATGTTTGTTGTATTGTCTTCAATACTAATCAAAGTAAATTTAGAAATCACTACTTTTTTATTTGCATTTTACATATCCGTCCCAACCTTTTCTGATTTGGGGTTGTACAATTTATTTTATATACTATAACTGAAAAAAAAACTGCAGAAAGACATGTGTTGATTTAAATACAGGTAATTTAATAAATAATTAAGTGTAAAATGTTGTAAAACATGTTTGGTTAGGTTTATTAAAGTAATTTTTTCCCCCATTTTTTGTCCCCTTTTTGATTTTTCTGCCCCTGCCCCACCTGAGGTCTGGCCATGCCACTGTACTCTTTAAATGTGTTATCAGTGTTTTTTCCTTACAATCTTGTTCAATATGCTTTAAACATTATAGGCAAGACTTGTCTTGATTGAAATCTAATCTTACTAGTGTTTGTTTTACTGTTTGTTTATTAATTAAAGAAATTATTTTATGCTAACAAATATGTTTGCTGTCTTTTATTGTACCATGTTTTCTTTTCTCGTCTTACCATAGTTTGACCTGGTGTGTGAAAATAAGGTTTATAGTGAGGCTTCTCAGTCCATCTACATGGCTGGTCTTCTTGTTGGAGCCCTATTGTTTGGGCCAATGGCAGACAAGTACGTGTAGAACACAATCCCTGAACAACATGAGAATAATATTATACACACAAAGATTATTTATTTATTTAGCAGTTATTGTATTAGCAAAGCGTACAGATTAAACCGTTTGTTTTGAATCCCCAATTAAAGGGCTACTGTTTTATGTCAAATTTGTCCTTTTATAACTGTGCTGCTTTTTTGACACAGGTATGGCCGGCGGTTTGCCACACTGCTTTCCTTGTTTCTGCAGTTTCTGTCTGGAGTGGGAGTTGCATTTTCCCCTAACATCTATGTCTACATTGTCCTCCGTTTTGTTGTTGGCACCACAATATCCGGGATCTCTATCAACACATTTGTTCTGGGTATTGCATTGCCTTTTGACTCCTTTTAATGCCAATACAAGTCTGAATTTTTATAGAACTTAAATAGCATGTAGAAAGAGTTTATGAATTAGTTAAAAGTTGTTAATATAAAAATCTAAGACTATTATTTAACTATTTATTTAACACAATGTTAAAGTCCAAATGAACCGGAACCGGAACCTATTTTTTTTTGTATTGTGACATTGGATGTAGAGAAATGGGATATTAAATGAGACAACAGTGCACGTGGCTTGTTTTTTCTACTGTGAGCTGATTGGATGTTGTAAAGTAGGCATTTCATTGAGAAAGTTTGGGAAAGGGTTTGAGGAGAATTATTACAACCACATAGACACCTCCTGCTCACCATTTCTGTTTGTTGTTGCCTTTAACCGATTTCTTGTTTGTGATTATTATTGGTAGGATTGTTATTCATAGTATCTCAAATGTCTTTTGCTGTAGGTACTGAGTGGTGTGGTTCAGCCAAGCGGGCCCTTTTCACCATTTTATCGCACTGCTTTTTTGCCATTGGTCTGATGTTGCTGTCCGGTGTGGCCTATGGGATTCGAAACTGGAGAGTTTTACAACTGGTTTTGTCAGCTCCAGTTGGGCTTTTCTTTATCTATTACTGGTGAGAGTATTCGGAGATGGAGATCAAAACATATTTTCTTTCAGATGAATATTTACTTGCCTAAATAATTTAAATAATCTTTAAAATTATTTAACAAAACATTTGCATGATTATGATTTTCTGATATCTGTTAAGGTTCTTGTGACATGCAAATATTCAAATAACATATTTAATATTTTTACTGTGTATATGAAACAATTTTTATTCGTTTATGTTGTAAAGTATTTTAATATATTCGTTCATTCATTCATTCATTCATTCATTCATTCATTCATTAGTTCATTCTTTCATTCATTCAGCTTAGTCCCTTTTTTCACCAGGGGTCATCACAGCGGAATGAACCGCCAACTTATCAAGTAAATGTTAAACTCAGCGATGGGAAACATCCATACACTCTCACATTCACAAAACATACACTATGGCCAATTTAGCTTATTCAATTCACTTATACTGCATGTCTTTGGACTGTGAGGGAAACTGGAGCACACTTAGGAGAACAAGCAAACTCTACACAAAAATGCCAACAGACCCAGCTGGGGCTCGACTCAGCGACCTTCTTGCTGTGAGGCGACAGTGCTAACCACTGAGCCATCATGCCGCCACAAATTTAATATATTACATATTTAATTTTATCTAATAAATGTTTGGCAGGATTCTTCCTGAGTCTGCTAGATGGCTTCTGACTCAAGGCAAACTAGACAGTGCCAAGAAAGAGATCCTTAAAGCTTCCCGAATCAATGGCAGGAAGGTGCCTGAAAATCTGCTTGACAAGGTGAATATTTTTTTTTTTTGCAGAGAAGTGTTGATAAAACTGCAAATGAAGAAATGTTCCATTTAAAATACATCGGGCCAGATTTACTAACAGCTAGTGTTAAAGCAAAAAAAAAAAAAAAACTCCATTTAGGATTAACAAATGTCATGCAATGAAAAAGTAGCAATAAAATGGTATTGACAGCAGCTGACCGCATTTGAACAAGAGTTTTAATGAATAATGCAACAAGATGGGAAAAAAATATTCACATATAAATCTCAATTCCATCTTTATTTGATTCACATATATTTTTATCAAAAGCATAATATAAAAGATTTTTTCAGTAAAATGTACAAAGCTTGAACAGTGTTCTATATTCTGCTGACTTTTGTACTTACATTATCACAAAAGTTTGTGAAGAATGTTCAAATCCAGTAAAATAAGTTATTTTAATTAGTGACATGAACCATGTCTAGTGTTGCAACCTTAATTTCAGGTTTGGTTTTATAGAAAACAGGGAAACACCTTAGAATGCACAGAGCAGCATCCACAGAACTTAAAATGTATTTAATATAATAATACAGTCCTGCTTCTTTCCCACATGATAACGATCGGAAGGACCGGAAGCAGCATAATAAAAGTTCCACAATAAAAAAGAAATACATGTTTAGGTTGATTATGCTGTGTTTTTATTCAAGATTTAACCATCTATCATAGTCAAATACAAATATGTAACACTGTAAGCTAACTAGAATCTAAAATACAGTTAGATTTTTTATAAAATTAAGACTTTTGAGGTACCAAAGGATTTCCACTCCTAGAGTGACACAACATAATTTTCTAAGGTCTGTTATTGACAGTTCACTTGTGTGTACACCATTTTTAAGCCCCACAAATCATGTTTTCATACATTATGTGCTTGACAAGCTGTAATAGTTGCTATAAGATGAGGAAAAAAATAATGTGTGGAGAAAAAAAAAATCACTGCTCATGTTCATTTATTTGGAATGGCAAAAGACAACATTATTCCAACATATCTATTGCCAGTCTACAATATATTTAATTTGCTTTTGGTAGACCTCACAGCATTCAGCATTATGGAAATGAGGTGCTGGATATTTGTTATTTTAATGTGTTGATCACCCACAGAACTTTTACACTTAGCGGTCTTGCACTGATTTGCCCTGTTTAGTAAATCTGGCCCGCAAAAAAATCCAAAGTATTTTTTTAAATGTTGAATTAACATGAAAGGATGCATTATCAGATGGAAGCAGAGAACACAGCCAAATCAAGCACCATGGTAGACCTGTTCCGAGTGGCTTACCTGAGAAAGAGAGCTCTCATTATGTGCTATATGTGGTAAGTTACAACAGACTTTCACATATTTATTATAAATCCAAAAGCTTTTATGAGCATAAACCTCTACATAGTCCGCTAGTTTTAGATATTACATGTCATATACAACAGCACAAAAGCATTTAACAATGAATAATGCATTATCATTTTGCATAAAAGATCAATTGCGACCAAGCTGAGAAAAACTGTGATAACAAAGAAGGTGAATGTCTTATTATACTTTATTTATGTTATCACAGGTTTGTGACGTCACTGGTTTACTATGGAGTCAGCTTGAATGTGGGGAACTTTGGCCTGGACATTTACCTGACTCAACTCATCTTTGGCATGGCAGAGTTTCCTGCACGGCTGTCCTGCTTTCCTCTCATTCAGCGATTTGGACGGAGGATTTGCCAAAGTGTTGTTTTGCTGTTAGGAGGCACAGCCTGCCTGATTATTCCTGCTATTCCAGCGAGTGAGAGACATTATAGTGTCCCCAAAATGTTTGAAAATATTAAAAACTATGTTTACATTTTATTTTGCTAAAAAATATATAAAAATACTCCAGAATACAAAAATAGCTTCACAATACAGTCATGAAAAAGTTAGTACACCCCATGAAATTCTAATTGTTCATAGCAGGGCATAAGCAATTATCTGATATTTAATTAATTAATTAATTAATTAAAATTTTTTTTGGCTCAGTCCCTTTATTCATCAGGGGTCGCCACAGCGGAATGAACCGCCAACTTTTCCAGCACGTTTTATGCAGCTGTTTTATGCATACACTATGGCTTACCAATTTCACCTATAGCACATATCTTTGGACTGTGGGGGAAACCGGAGCACCTGGAGGAAACCCCTGCAAACACGGGTAAACATGCAAACTCCACACAGAAATGCCAACTGACACAGCTTCTTGCTGTGAGGCAACAGCACAACCCACTGTGCCACCACGCTTCCCTATCTGATATTTGGCAAGTCTTAAATTTCTTTAACTGATTATTGGCAGACATTTTAGCACAAAGCCTATCTAAGGTTAGTAAACAGGGTTTGTCAGATAAGGAAGTAATGTAATGTAATGACCAGCTGCCAGATTGAAAATGTTTGTTATAAACTGTCCGACAACAGGCAGTCCATAACATAAACAAGAGCCCACGTCGTCAGTCATATAATTAAAAAAATTATGAAATTGAAACAATGAACAAATTCAAAACAAATGATAAAAAAATAAAAATCTGGTGCTGGAGGAAGACCGATCAAGCAGCCCAAGCCAAAGCAGTGGGCAGCAAATAAAAGAACATGAAACAATAACGATGTTTTTTTATGTCATTTAGTTTTTTTTTACTGTGCATAATATAAATATCTTATAAAAAAAACCTGCTTAATTTTTTTTTCTTTTGTACCTCTTTAAACACAAATGGAAAAATGTTTAATCTGACATATTTCTGTCACTCAGTTCAAAATCTGATTACAAAAAAATCTCATGCTTCAAAACAATCATAACGAGTTTGTAAAGAGGCTTAATCCAAATCTTCTGAAGAGACATGATCACTTTATATGATGACCAGATTTAAATAATCCATTTGTTCACATATATTGATCAATGGATCTAAACAGATGACCATATTTGCTAAATGTTTGAAAAATCATATTGGTACATAATTAGTTCACTGACATTGGTAAAAATGAGCCTGATTGGTTCTCACACATTAAGCAAGCATGACTAAGCTTCTATCACCTAATTTGAATGCTTTGAGTTTAACTAATTCCTGTAAACGCCTAAATTAAATATTTACATCATATTAATAGATCATATCTGTTTGGGATGATCTTAATTTAAGCTGTTCAATTTAAATAATGTTTTAAAGTTAGGTAGTTTTTTGTTTTGAGTAAACAGACTTTCAGAAGTGATAGAAAACTTTCATATATCATTACAAAAAGTCATTTGTGTTTTGATCGGCTGCACGGTGGTGCAGTGGGTAGCACTATCGCCTCACAGCAAGAAGGTCGCTGGTTTGAGTTTCGGCTGGGACAATTGGCATCAAATTCTTTGTGGAGTTTGCACGTTTTCCCTGTGTTGGCGTAGGTTTCCTCAGTGTGCTCTGGTTTCCCCCACAAGCCCAAAGACATGCTCTATAGGTGAATTGAGTAAGCTAAACTGTCCATAGTGTATGTGTGTGAATGAGAGTGTATGGGTGTTTCCCAGTGATGGCGACTCCAGATATAATATAGGGACTACGCTGAAAAGAAATTTAAATGTTTTATTCATTTAAAATTTTAGTTTTGAATTGACAATACAGAGAACAAAATATAAGAGAATATTGCTTAAAATTTTATTTATTGTGGCAAGTGAACTGTTGATTTCTTTGTTGTTGTTTTTTTCCTTCAGAATATCCTGTAATTGTAACTGTGATCGCTGTAATTGGGAAGTTTTCACTCGCTGCCTCCTTCTCCATTGTATATGTGTACACCGCTGAGCTCTACCCAACAGTTGTGAGGTGTGTATATACTAATAAACAACCTGCATGAACACTCACTAAATTCAACTATACAGTCTATATGAGCTCTCATTCATGAACGCAACAATACAGGCAGAATGGGGTGGGCCTGAACTCCATGTGTGCCCGCGTGGCTGGTATTCTGGCTCCTCTGATTGGCTTGTTGGACGTTTATCATCATGCCATTCCTATGGTCATATACGGCTCTCTGCCTTTTGTTGGAGGAGCTCTGACCTTCCTGCTTCCAGAAACACTGAACACTGACCTGCAGGATCACACGGATATCCCTGCAGATGAGAGCACGTGCGTTTATACTGCTATTTCTTATATTAGTAGCTTTTCATTTATTAAGCAAGTGTGCAAGCTTGTTTCTGCCACGGGATAAATAAATCTAAAAGAAAAATGCAGTATTTTATCTCACAATTCTGACTTGCTTGCAGTTGTGAGGTAATATTTTACAATCAGCTTTTCTTTTACAATCTTACTTTCTAAAATATCATCTTAAACTAGAAAAACATATTATCAAGTCAGAGATGAACAAAAAAATTGATATAATAAATACAGTGCTCAGCATAATCGAGTACACCCCATTTTAAAAAGAAATATTTTTATCAATTTCTCAGTGAATATAGGCAGTGTATTTTGGTGCATTTAAACAATTACAGATTTTATAAACATATATTTATTAAAATAATATTTTAGTGACCAAACTTATTTAGAAATGAAAAGATAATACAATTAAATTCAAGCAAAATATTGCAACAAAATGACAACCTACAAAATGTCAACTAAATTTTTACATTTTTGCTAGATTTTTTGCTTGATCTTGATTCTTTCTCTTTTTAAAATTTGTATTTAATATTCTTCTATAACATATAAATTTTGGGGCGACGCAGTGGCGCAGTAGGTAGTGCTGTCGCCTCACAGCAAGAAGGTTGCTGGTTCAAGCCTCGGCCTCGTTCGCATGGGTTTCCTCCGGGTGCTCCAGTTTCCCCCACAGTCCAAAGACATGCAGTACAGGTGAATTGGGTAGGCTGAATTGTCCGTTGTGTGTGAATGAGTGTGTGTGGATGTTTTCCAGAGATGGGTTGCAGCTGGAAGGGCATCTGCTGCGTAAAACATGTGCTGGATAAGTAGGTGGTTCATTCCACTGTGGCGACCCCAGCTTAATAAAGGGACTAAGCCGAAAAGAAAATGAATGAATGAATGATAAATTTTGGGTGTACTAGTTTTTGGACTGTCATCGTAAGTTATTTTGTTAGATCCAGCTCCAGCTTTGGCTTCAGTACTGACTAATCTTATGTATATGCACAAATATAATATTGCATAGCTTCCTATTAAAAATATGAATTTAAAAGATAGATCTGTGAGGTGTCTATTTATATATGCTGAGCACTGTATAAGTTACATTGTTTGCAGTTCTGAATTTTTCTGGCAATTAGTTAGAGTTTATCTCACAATTCGAGATTGTTTCTCAAATTTCTGAGTTTATCTCTTGCAGTTCAGATTTTTTTCTTTAGCAATTTTGGCTTTTATTTGCTGAAAGTTATCTTTTTGATATTTTTTACATTTCGCAATTCTGATATTCTGAGTTTTTCTTTCTCACTGCTGACTCCCCCCGCCCTAAATTATGTTTGTGTATGGCTTCTCCTATTATAAATTTTCTATTTGTTTTGCTCAATATTTTTTACTTATCACTTATTATTTATGTTTTCTTCTGGCTTTTTCTTACTGCCCTTGCAATAAATTTCTCTGGCAATTTAATTTTTACTTCAGATCTTAGCTTAGATCTCATATTTAAGTACTTTATTCATTTCTCTAAAGTGTGAAAAGAAAATTTATGCTTAACTTACATTTAAATATGTATTTATTTATTTAATCCTGTGGTGGAAACATACTTCCATATAAAACAACTTTTGCAATAAATTATTAAGATTCACAGGATTTATTTAAAATGTTAAATGTTTTTCTAAATATTTTATTTTCAGGGAATCAAAAAAAGCCAGTGTTGAAAATGGACTGAATCAGGAGCAAGAAATGGCTCTCAAGAGCACAAAATTATGAGATTTATACTGCTGTTTATGCAAATGATAGATTTTATTAATAAGTGTGAATGAGTCAAATCAAACTTCTCATGTTTTCAGGGTTACCTTTCGTGCAGCAAGTTTCTTGTTTGTAAAGTTTTATTGATTTAAATGAATTTGTACTTTTTTAATCTTTTCAATACAAAAAAGTAAACATCAATTATATATTTATGATATATGAGTGTCTTTCTTTAGTCCTCCTCAGATGAAAAAAAAAAGAATTTATTAGTAGGCACCAAAGAAATTTGTTAATTTGTTTATAACTTCTGCAATTAACTTCGGTGATTATAATAATAAAGAAACACACAAACAAACAAAAAACTATGTACACATCTTCATATCTGGTTTTATCCTTGACATCCATGCTTTTGGTTCATTTGTTTTGAAATTATTAACATTCATCAGCCATTTGTGTAGCATTTCTTGCAACCACTTTATGGTGCTTCTCTCAAACATATCAACCATAAAGGCTTTAGAACATATGGAGTGATACTGATTTATAGGTATAAACTGCTTTATAAAATCACATTATATCCTTGCATTGATTTATACTTCCTGATACACAATCCAAAAAAAAAAAAAGTAGTACAACAAATCATATTCTCCTACATCAGACCATCTGCTATGTGAAGGTTATGGCTCATATACTTGTTCAGTGGTTTTAAATGACGTTAGTGTCATTCCTCTGTATCCAGCGGTCTTTATGCTGCTGACGGCCGAATCCTTCATCGTAATTACCCTTCCTCTTGAAAAGCTGCTGATAGTGGAAAACACAGTAGAATTCGCCATAGAGAGGAGCATAGCCTTGAAGACTGAAACCAAGCAAAACATATTTTAGTACATTTACTGCTTATGATGCTGCTTATGATGTGTTTGTATCAAAGAAATTCATTAAATTAGCACATTTTTATAGGTAAACACTTATTAAGTAAAAGCTACAAAGTCAGCAGACTTTAAGTAGTTTAACAACTTATAGAGGCAAAGTCTAAACCCTTCTGTAGAAACTTCAGCGTGTCCCAAATTAATGATTTGCTGTGATGTATTATTGTGTACATTCTAAAAAACAATGCTGGGTTATTTAAAACAAACTTAGGGTCAAATAAGGAAAAAACTAACAGGCTGTGTTAAAAATCGAATGTAAACTTTATTAAAAAACAAAAAACAAAGGTTGGGTTTGTCCATATTCGTCTGAACGTTGGTTTAAAATAAACCTGAATTATTTAAATATTTGTTAAAGGGTTAGTTCACCCAAAAATGAAAATCTGCTCATTAATTACTCACCCTCATGTTGTTAATGCCCTGAAATTTTCATTTATTTTCAAAACACAAGTTAAAATAAATCCGAGAGGTCCCTCATCCTCTATACAGTAGCAACGGTTGTGAGGTTCAAAGTCCAGAAAGGGAACCAAAAACATTGTCAAAACATTACATGTGGCTTTAGTGGTTCAACTGTAGTCATACAACGCTCCAAGAACGCATTTGTGTACCAATAAACTGTAAAAATGACTTTGTTTGCCTCAGATGGTCAGGGTGTGTATTTATTAAGGGCAGTGTGACATATTACCATTGGGAACAGCAGTGCAACACACAAGTAATGTGTTTGCCTGTAGTAAATGTGACGCAGAAAACATAGGCTTTAAAAAAAATCTATTTTATTGATGGCATTTTTGCCTTTTTTATGACAGGACAGTGACGGGAATGAAGTTGGAGAGATGGGGGAGAAGAAAAGGATGGGATCAAGAAAGGTCCACGAGTTAGGACTTTAACTCAGGATGCCTGTAGCACAGTTGTACTATATGTTGGCACACTGGCTACTAGGCTATTGCACTGACACAAGCTATCATTTCAAAAAATGCCACACAAAACTGTTCTTGGAGCTTTGTATGATTATAGTTGAACCACTGAAGTCACGTGGAATGTTTTTGGTTCCTATACTGGACATCTCGGGACCATTGTGGTCTATGGAGGATGAAGGAGCTCTCGAATTTCATCTAAAATATTTACATTTGTGTTCCAAAAACAAATGAAGGTTTAAGTGGTTTGGAACTACATGAGGATAAGTAATTAATAACCGATTTATTTTTTGGGGGTAAATTAATAATTTACTGGGTTATTAGGTTTGTTGTTATCAGAAATGATCTTACCTCAGTTTCTTCTTGCAGTGTTTGCAGCAGAAGCAGGTTTTGTGAAAAATGAGTTTATCCGCTGCCATTCTTTCCATGGGGTAAACAGGTTTCAGACACGCTGAACATGTTTCCTGAGCTGCCGGCTGAAACTGCAGTGAAATGAAAGGGTTAATTTTACTGTAGCATAAGACTGAAGGGGTCAAAAGTTGTCTTATAATTCACTTAAGCTATTAGGATGTTTTTGTTTTTTATGAGATTCTAGAAAGCACTGGTGTAAATCACCTTGTTTGCAATGAAGGGTGCATTTTGTCTTCATTATGGCTGTGTCCTAAACCTATTTTCAGTTGGTACTTGTTTTGAGTACTTTGTACCTTGTTACTGGTAATGAATTTGCTCTATATACTGCAGTATGACTGTATGTAGAATGATTGCAATCTGTACATATATTTGCAATGTTGTTATTATGGCAGCATTATAATTGACTTACAATGTCAGTTGCATCTCTTTTCTCCTATTATACATTTTTTTATTAGTATTATTATTATTTTTTGTATGTATATGTCCCGAACACAATGCAGTATTTCTCTAAGTTTAGGAACATTTGTAAATAATTAAATTCTAGAAGCACTTTAAATAAATATGAATTATTTTATAAAATATCTATTAATCTGTATTTACAGAAAAAAAGGTAATTATTTTTTTAAAGAAAGTGTAAAGCATTTAAAAGTGAACATTGTTTATTAAAAGATACAATTTGTTATTCATTTTTCAAATTATTTTACTTATTTAAATATTAAAATTATGTGACATTTTTTTTATCATTTTTTTTGTTTAATTATTTTATAATACATTTGTAATAATAAGTTTGTAAATAAGTTTGTATTATCCTACTAAAATGTTTATTGGTCATTTTTATTGGTTTGTTGTTTATGTATCTGCAAATGTTTAAACTAACCCTCTTGTAATCTCCTCTGGACCCTAGCCCATAAATGCCAGTTTCAGCCAGTCTCATGAGAAAACAACAACAACTACTTTAGTGTCAAGGTTCATATGATGTGAGTCTTGTAAAACAAGTATAAAGGCCAATAAAACCTTAAGATTTGTTTGGCTTATTAAGGATCAATAAAAATAATATATAATTCAGCATGACAATTTGTAATTTTTTATTGACAAATATGGCACAAATTCCAATGATAATTTATTCACAGACATATCAACATGCGACATAAATCATAGTTTTTAAAATATTACTGCACAGAAAACAACAACAAAAACTATAATAAACACAATGACCTTAAATAGGAATAGTAAAGTAACCTACAAAACATAACTAAGCTAAAAAGTACAAAAGCAGTTAGATTTAAATGAATGAACTCTTATATTATAAAATCTTTAATATACTGTATGTGACGATCAAAAATGTCTCATGTTTACAGAGATGGATGGTCCTCTCTAATTAACGGTGTGTTGATTCTTGGATACGTGACAATTTCTGACATGGTTGGATTGCTCATGATCAGCTTTCTGGACGTTGTCATGGTTTCAGGTTGGGTTGTCACGACTGTGGAGGTTTTTGAGGAATAGAACTTGTTGCCAAAGGAGTCAGTCCTCTCATAGTTCTCTTTGACGGTTTTTGACCCAATAACTCTCTCTCCTTCAGGCATTGTTTTCACTTCCAGCACACTGACCTGCCGCTGTGGATTTGCAGGGCTGGTATATGGACTCTTTGTAACAGAACATTGCCTGCGGTCTGAAGGAACACTACAGCAACACTGAGGTTTGGGCTCTTCTTTTGGCTCTTCTTTTAAAGGCGATGGTAGCTCTGAAGGTTTCCTTGCTGCAGACTGAATGGAAATAAATGAAGGAGACCCTGGTGAAGCTGATCTTGGTTTGGTTGTAGGAATAAAAAGCTCTGGCTTTTTCTGCACTATTGACTGTTGACTTCTTCCAATCTGCTTCAATGCTTTTGGAGATTTGCTTGAGCCAATGCTGATTTTCCTGATATTTCCTGATGGAGGTGAACCTTGTACGGCCACCATGGACTCCCTGAAAAGACCAGAAAGCCCTACAATATCAGAATCGGATTTCAGGGTCGATACAGAGTAAAGGGCCTTTTTTATAGCCTCCTCTATATCCATTAGTCTTTCGAGAGTCTGGTCTTTTAAACGAATGATATCTGCACCAGCTTTCTCTAGATCTCCAAAAGCCACCTCCATTGAAGTCATCGTCTCTGGTTCACTTAGTGATTCTAAGTCTTCTGGTGTGGCAGTTTTTGGCTGTTCTTGAGGAACTACCCAATCTGGTACATTCTCGAAAATGTTTCTGAGTGAGCTCACGTCTACTTTGTGAGTGTCTTCCTCAATTTCCTCCACTTTCAAAAGTATGTTTTTCAGTTCTTCTTGCTGCTTCAGCTTATCGAAGATCTCCATGACAGCTGGTACATTTCCTTTCATGATTTCATCCATGTGCACAGAGAGTCTCTGCCTTCGCTCATCCTCAGTTTCTCCTCTCATCTTTTTTTCCCTTCTGATCACTTTATCAACTTGTTGATCATCACTTATTTTTTCATGTTTGCTGCTATCTATTTTAGAAGGCTCGTCATTGTCTTGAGAAGAAGGGGTTCCTTGTGTCGTTTCAGTTTCCAAAATGGTGGAGTTTACTGCAATGTGCTTTGCATTTTCCTTTGCCATTTTGATTCTTTTAGGTTTCACTGGAGGCACCAAACCACTTGGCTTCACCCTGAAGTTTTGAAGAGTAGCATGAAATCCTGTGGAAGATTCACTGACAGAACTCTTTGGTGTTTCTTGCTGACATTTTTCTTCAGGACTTTCAGTATTGCTTATTGAGGTATCACTAGGTTTGTGATTACTGGAATCAGTATTCTGTACACTTTGGAAGTTTACATCTTCATGAGATGCTGAGTCTGGGTTTGGTTTGGGAGTTGAAGGTTTTTTAATCTGCTCAGTTGATGGATTTGAGGGACTTGTTTGCAGGGAGTTTGCTGGGTGTTCATGGTGGTCTAGGTCAGACTGAGTACCAACAGAGTTTGGCTTCATTTTTAAATGATCTGGTTTAGGTGGAAGAGCTGGCTTGGGTCCTCGAGGGGTTTTAAGATTTTTAGGAGCCATGTCTACAGAGACTTGCAAGGGAGAACATGTCACAGGTTTGTTTTCACAAGGGGTTGTAACATTTTCCTCACAAGGTGATTGCTCCTGTTCAACTAGAGGAACAGGAGGTGATGTTGATGACATATTGTCCTTTGTCTTGTTACTTGGGAGTTCTACATCTATCTTTTTGTGTCCTGCATATCCTTTACCAGAGTTCCTATAAATCATTGCTGCTCTAAAATCACCCTTAGTGACATTAAAGTTGGATTTTCCCAAGGAATCAAGAGCTGCCTGTATGCTACCTCTCATAACCTGCTCTTTACTGGATTCTTCCTCTTCAGTTTTGGAAATCTGTGAGAGCTCTCCATTCTTATACGTGTTAGCATCTTGGGTAAACTCCTGGTTCACTGAACCAGGATCACAGATTTGTTGGTTTTGCTTTGTTTGGGAAGCGTGTTTTGCTTGTACACTCTGCTGAAGAGCTTTTGCCTCCATTGTGGCCTGATGAAGATTCTTAATGGCTGTTTGTAGATTCACTAGCTCATCATCTTCCACAACATCTACCAACTCTGCCTGAAGAACTGTTCCATCCTCATAGATACTTTGATCTTGGAGGATATCTTTATTTTTAGGATTGTTAAATGGCTTAATTTCTTCTGTATTTGTTTTATTATTCAACAACATTTCCGTTGGTGTTACTTTTGACTTATTTTCATCTTGATCTGTACCTGCTCCTTTTTTCACTGATTGTCCAGTAGACTCACCTATTTCTGTCTCCTGATGATCAAGCTCTTCTTTCTCAACAGAACACTGAAATAGTTGCACATTACAGGTTTTGCTTGTTTCTACTACTAAAGCACTTTCAGATGAATTAACATCTTGTTTGAAGTCAATCTTTTCAGATGCTGGACTGTTACTTAGACTTGAGCCAATGGATCTACCCTCAATTTTACCAAACCCTATCACCCCTGTACTACCTTCACTATGGATAAAAAGAGCATAAACCGTTATCTCTCCCATTCCTGTGGCGCCGTCTTGTATTAAGACTCCTTTCCTGAGGGATTCCTCTTGACCCAGTATATCTTCAGTAATCTGAACCACATTTGCAGTTCTGCACTCTTTATCTTGAGTGAACGGAAGTTGGTGAATGGGAACGTCTACTTTCAGAATCTCCACATTGCCTTGGCTGTCTTCTTTTAAGAAGGTCACTGTTGGGTTAAAGTTTGTTCCTGGTAGCATCTGAAGCATGATGCTCTTTATGCTTCCAGTTACTATTTCCTCTTCATTAATTACTGGTCTCGTGTCTTCTATGAAGTGATATCTTGCTTTTTTTACATGTCCAGATTCATTAGCTTCAAGGATGGTTCCATCTGAATAAATGATACTGAAGTTGCATAAAGAAACCAGAGTTTCTTGCATATCCTCCAGAATGGTTTCTGATTCTTCTTTGGTTTGCAGGTTGATCTTATCAAGAGGAGTTGATTCAAACATCTGAGCTCTGTTTCGCACATTTGCCTTCAGCAGTTCTTCCTCCTGGGTAATGCTGTTGTTTGTTGGTGGAATGTTCTCCTTGTCATGTGATATTTTTTCAAAGACTTGTTTGGCTCTCGATATACCTACAAATACCTCATTTGCATCTATGAAATCACTGTTATGGTGAATGTCAGGTGTTTTTTTTCCATCAGTCTCAGAAATGTTTTTTGGTTTCTGATCCAGTCCACATTTGTTCTCATTTTTCCTTGGACAGGGGCTTTGAATGTCCCTCAGAATATCAATTGATTGAGTTTCAAACATTCTACGTGTGGCTTTCACATCCACCCTGATGCTTTGCTCTGATGTCATTTCCTCTGATTCATCAAGTTGAGGCTTGTTTTTTTCATTGTGGGAGTTAGATGTAGGCTGTTCAAACATGCAAACAGTTTTCCTAAAGTCAGCATCTTGAAATTCTTTATTCACCTGTAGATTTTGAGCAAGCAAATCCACTGAACTGTTTTCATGTTTTTCAAACATCCAGCACCTGGACTGGACGTCACTCTGGAATCCGCTGTCTGTGGCTGGGTTGATGTTGAGAATATCAGCCAACTCTTCTTCTACCAAGCTGTCTACATTTTTTAACTCCGGACAAGTATGTTTTAGCAGTCGTTTGAGCTCACATTTCTGTCTGCGTTGATTCAGAATTGCTTCTCTTGTAGGTGGTGGTGAAGTAAAGGTCCTCTCATGTTCTTCA
>CAIGQZ010001197.1:2414304-2429303 GCA_903798205.1 Danio tinwini
TGTACCTTTATTTCTGAGAGTGTACTGTAGGAGACCTCTCAAATAAAATGAGGAACTTTTAAAATAGCATAGAGTTATAGGGGAACTTTAAGGGTGCAATTTAGCATTTACTAAGTATACAATTTTAGAATATCACAAAGTGCTAATGATTAAAAGGACAGTTCACTCAAAACGGAAAATTCTGTCATCTACTCACCCTTCACATTTTTTTTCTGTTGAACTCAAAAGAAGAAAAACAAAAAAGTAACCATTGACTTCCATAGTATTTGTTTTACTTACTATGGATGTCAGTGGTTACCAGTTTTCAACATTTTTAAAAATATATCTTTTGTGTTTAATGGAAAAAAAGAAACTTGCTAATCTTTGGAACCACTTGTGGACAAGCAAATAGTGCATACATATTTTTGGGGTCACCTTTTTCTTTTAGTAGACTAAACAAGCAAACAATACAAGCCACATGGTTATAATCAAAAATAAAGTAAGCAATATGATGAAACTATTTAGCATAACAAAAATAATATTTATACAACATATTGCAAATTATTTTAGAATTCAGGGGTGATGTTTGCTAGTGGTTAGTTTAAACTTAAAATCAAATGAAGACAGTGAGTTTCCATCACGAGGTTAATTAAAGCATATCTTTGAAACAAGTTTTCATACCTTGTTTGCTGTTGGCCTTTTTCCAACTGGAGATGTGGGATTCAGGTCCTGTAACAAACAAAATACACTGTAAAAAAGATCCATGTATTAACAGTTTCTGTATTTTGTGATTTGTGGATGTGTTCTATTTATTTACAGTTATGAATTTCACAGCCTAATCTCACGAGGAAATGTAAGTATTTTACGTACAAATTTGTACGAGTTCAGTCATACGAAAATGTACAATTTTAAAAAGGAGGCGTGGCACCTAACCCCACCCCTAACCCTAACCGTCATTGGGTGATGAGCAAATCGTACTAATTTGTACAAATTAGATTGTACGAATTCATGTGAAATAGCCACTAAATCAAAAAGTTACGAATTGCCGTGAGATAGTGTTGGAATTTCATTATGGGATATATGCTTCGTCTGCTTATGGTGATGAATATTCAACTTTTTAAACAGAGTGATTTTTAATGACGTTTTATCAATGTTAGTAGTTTGAAAATATGTTGTATAAAAAGCAATATATATATAATTAAATGCTTAAAATAACAGAAAACATACTAGCAGTTTATAATTAGGTTTTTGCACTGTAATTTACATCACAGATACAGTACTCTCAATATATCAGTTCATAATATTAAAATTGCAACCAAAGACATCTTTTCAAACTCATCACCACCAAAAGTTGTTGGAAGATAGATCACTGTCCCACAATGCAATTCAAAAGCATAAATAAAGGAAGAAAAAAAACATGAATCACAAAATATGAAAGCTTCATTTTTTGTAACTGGTATTACAATTGGTCACAACAATATATCTTTTTATTTACAGTAATGTGAGTGAAAATCAGGGTTATTTCACCAATGTTTGATTCCGTAAAAGCATTGATATTGTGTATACAGAAAAAAGCTGGAAGAAATGCAAAGTAGTAAACCTTAAATCAAGATAAACTGAGAATTTTCAAGGGCTTATTAACTGGTGCTTAATGTGTAGGTATAATGCACAGCAATTAACAGAAACTATTTAATTAGTGTGGCTGTTCATCTGTCTCATCCTCACAGGCCCTAAAAGTCAACACATGCATCATAAAGAATAAAAGTAGCTACAAGTACTAACTGCTTTCGGGAGGTTTCCTGCAGGTTCTGCAGCTGCCACTTTGGACAGATATAGTGCAGACAAAGCTTTGACAGAAATAGAGGGTTTCTCTGGTGTGTAGAGGGCCGGGTTGTCTCTGAAATCTGCAACTGACCTTCTCTTATCCTCTGTAAGCAGAAAAAGCACATTCACAATATGGTTAACGGGACTGTTGATTTCTTGAGCAAGTTTTTTTTTTTTTCAACTGAGACCGCCAACCTCACCTCCCAACATACACATGCATCATGGGGCACCAAACACATTCTTAATGCCAGATATCAGTTTTACTTAAAGCAGAATATTGTCTTTCAATAGGAGGTGAGTGGTCATGTGATTGGTTGGGCAAATTGCGCCCCAAATGTTCAAATTACATTAATAAATGTTTCTTGAGCAACAAATCAGATTAAAATGGTCATGTGACACAGAAGATTGCAGTAGTCATCATTAATGTATCAGATTTGAAACAATAGACATTATTTGCATATTTCTATAAGATAATAAGGGTAACACTTTACGGTAATGTTGTATTAGTTAATGTTAGTCAATGCATTTGATAACATGAGCAAACAATAAACAAAACATTTATTACTGTATTTATTCATGTTAGTTACTGTCAGTTAATGAAAATACTGTTCTTTGTTAGTTCATGTTAACTCACAGTACATTAACTAATGTTAACAAGCATGAGTTTGGATTTTAATAAGGCTTTAGTAAATGTTGAACTATGATTAATAAATGCTCTACAAGAATTGATCATTATTTGTTCATGTTAGTAAATACATTAACTAATGAACCCTTCTTGTAAAGTGTGACCATAATAAGATATGTGCACAGAGTTGAAAAGATTTCTGTTGATGACTTCATTTTTGTAATTTGAAGTGATTTTATGTAAATGATTTTATGTATTTTTTTAACCCCCGAATGCTTTCAGGTTCATTATGACTTGGAAATTATACATACCAATTTCTTTAAAAACATGCTTCATGACCTTTAAATACATTTTTTAAATAAAGGGATATAACAAAAACTCAAATAAAATTTAAGTATACTGAGGTAATTTTTGATGCATCACAAATGCTTATATGACGTTATATTTGTTTCAAAATATTATATACCTATTAAACATTTATGGTATTGAATATGTATTGACAAACCATTTATAAATTTGGACTGTGTCTGAGCAGTCATGAATTATGAGAATAAAGAAATTTAATTTATGAACTTCTAATCATTCCAATGCATTATGTTATATGTTTTTATTTATTTTACACAAATATACATACAAGTGTCATCAGGACAAAAAAATATTCATATATATTTAGTGTAAATTTATATTTCACATTAATCAATCAAAAAGGTGTGAAAGCAATAATGACATTGTAAAAAGCATTATAAACTATCGAGTCACTGATCGATTAGGCTTAGGTTACAATTAGGTTTTAGTTGAAAAATATTAACTTATATATTTTGCAGACAGATTTAGAAAGCATTATCAGAGCTAATTTCAATTTCTGGTTATTGCTCTGTCAGCTCTCATATTAAAATGAACAGCTGCTACTAATACAAGTCATCAGTGAAATGCAAAGTGTGCTCAGAAACAAATACAAATGAGATTTAATTGTGAATGTCGAAAGGCGAAGCTGTATTGTGAAATAAAATATGATCGACAATGGCAAGCAGGAAACAAATGATATTACATGACACACTTGAGTGTGTATTTTTATTGTGGTAATGAATTTACCTGGGCAGTAAATCTGTTAAAAAAAATCTAGTACACTAAAAAAAATCTATCTTTGGATTTACTATTTTTTTTTAAGGTAAGTGGCTGCAAACAATTTATATGACGTAAATTTAAACAAATCATTAAGTTGATTACTTAATTTAATCTGTTTAAATTCAGCCCATTATAAATAATTTAGCATATATATATATTTCTTTCAGTGTAACAGTGATTATGGAATTATTATTTCAGATCCATAGTCATTGGTTAAACTATTATGTTTTGTCATCCAATTTAGTGTAAACACATTCTCCAATAGCTGTTCATTAACAATACAAGACTTTAAAGATTTCCTCTAAAACCGAGGACAGGAAAAATGAGGACAAGATGATGTAAATCATCCTAAACATCCAACTAATATCAGCATGTTAGTAAGTTGAAAATTAACATAGGATTATATATTTGTACACCAAAATGTTAAGGTTAAGCTTGTTTTGCAGAATGTGTTTTTAAAGCACAAATGAATAATGAAATTCTGGAAATCCTGTGTCCCTGTCACAGAACAGTGCTCTTTTATTATAGACATATTATAGGAAAGCCTATTTACTGTAGCACACTCACTATTTCATGCTAATAAACATGAACTCACCATTCAGCTGTTTTTCTTTGCTCGGAAGCTTAACTCAAATCCTCCTGAATTATTTTATAACTTAGTTCAGGAATGATCCAGTGGCTGGTCTGTTGACCATGTGTGTGTCGTCCTGCGAGTGTGTCAGCAAGCTTCTGTTCTGGTAACAGCTGACCCTGTCCGGCTCCCAGGCAAGGAGAAGTGCCAGCTTGCTATTTTAGGAGCTATTCTGCTATTCTGCTATACTGTTACACCAGGCTGAGTCAATCACTTGTTGAGATACAGAGCTACTTTTCCAGTCTGCTTTAAACCGGCACTCAAAAATGACTAAAATAAGCTTGTTATTTTCATCTCATGTCATTGTGAACAGTTGCTGCTCCTGCTGTGATGTCATCTGTCTTCCCTCAGTTTGCAGAAGCCTCATATGTGCAAAAGTTTAATCACGAGCAAAGAAAAGTCATATTTGCTCTTTTATTTGTCAAAAATGACAGTATTATGCGCTTTGTGTCCTGCATGATCTTGTATATAGCTGCTGCATTTTACTCTTGACATTTAGCTTACACGATACTCTGTCAACATTTGAAACTTAACCTTGAACTACAATCCTTATTAATGGTGTTAGCTGAGGTCAGCACTGCTAATGCTATTGCTCATAGTTTGGGTTAACTAAACCCCTTAACCTACTTAAATCGGGCACTTAGCCATACTTCAAATCTTACATCTAGATTTTTGATATGACTAGCTTCTGATTTTTAAAACGTACCTATCAATTTATTTTTATTGGCTTGAGCTAGCAACACATTAAAGCATGTTAGTTGTGCTAAAATATGTAAGAAGCGTGCTAGCAACACATTAACTATGCCACAAATATGCTAATTCATGCTAGCACTATTTTATAATTATTATGATTATTAGATTATTTAAACATGATTAAAACATGGTAGCAACGTTAGAAATATGATAGCAACATGCTTCATGCTAAAATATTGTTAATTGCAACATGTTAAAACATGATAGAAGATGCTAGTTCATGTAAGTAACATGTTAAATGTAAAATGTTATATAAACATGCTTCTTTCCACTTTTTTTTTAAATTCAAGCTTATAAGCTGTTTCATTAATCATACAAGGCCTTCTCACAATATTATCCCCCCTTTACTGTCTATATTTTGTAATATAAATTTGTTAATAAGTTAAGCATAATGTTATAACCACAGCCATATCACCCTGCAGCCCAAGACCGGTTACTCACTAAAGCTAAACAGAGCTGAGCCTGGTTAGTACCTGGTTGGGTGACCACATGGGAAAACTAGGATGCTGTTGGAAGTGGTGTTAGAGAGGCCAACAGGGGGTGCTCAGCCTGCGGTCTGTGTAAGTCCTAATGCCGCAGTAAATTGAAGAAGACACTGTACTGTCTGTGAGTGCTGTCTTTTGGATGAGATGTTAAACTAAGGTCCTGACTCTCTGTGGTCATTAAAAATCCCATGGCACTTCTCGTAACGAGTAGGGGTGTACCCTTGGTGTCCTGGCCAAATTACTTCCATTGGCCCTTACCCATCATGGCCTCCCCCATACCAAAATTATGTGACATGGTCAGTGTGAGGGGACAAGGACACCCATTAAGTTTTGTGTCAATATGTATAAGCGTTGCACTGTTACAGCCTCAGATGCAGTTTGAGTTTGCCCATTTGTCGGTGCAGTAAACAACAACCGTATTGCCTATCAACACAAAATTGATTTTTTGCCAGCAAGGTCTGAAGATCCCGTGAGTCAAATTTGGTGAAAATTGGACTAATGGCCTAGGAGGCGTTTGAAAAAGTAATTTTTTGAACAAATTCAAAATGGCAGACAGAAAGTTTTTTGGCAATTATGACATATGGGGTATCTATGTTTTCAGCATCACCGAAGGAATAATTTGATTTTGTCAAATTCAGAATATGCTGTAAAAAGTTATTACCAAATATGTAAGTTCCGTTATTAATGAATAATGAATGGTTTACAACTCTCGTTGTCACCAAATTTTTATCGTTTGTTTATTGTGATGTGGCAATGACACACCTAAAATTTGGTGTCAATATCTTAAAGCATCGCAGAGATACAGCCTCACATGTTGTTTGGCATCATGTCAGCACATTTGTTGATGTAATACAGAAAAACCGTTATGCTTATTGACACGAATTTGATAACCTTTTGTCAGCATGGTCTGAAGATGATCTGAGTCAAATTTGGTGAAATTTGGACTGACGGTCTAGGAGGAGTTCGAAAAAGTTGTGTTTCAATTTGTATAACAATGGCAGAGAGGAAGTTGGTCAAGTTATAGAAAATTTTGTATCAATGCGTGCACGACCCTACAAGGAATCTATCAAGGTTTGTCACGTGACAATAAGCTTAATGCAGCAGAAGTTATTAGCATTTTTCAAAATTTCTTTATAACTTTTGACCACAAGGTGGCGCTGGTCCGAATTTTTTAAAGCACTTTCAGTGCATGGAGTTGAACATGCATACCAATTTTGGTGGCAATACCTCAATGCGTTGACAAAATATGGCGTTTTTGGTCAAAATTCAAAATGGCCGACACCCAAAATGGCGAATATGGGAAAATTGGATATCAATCGAATGTCCCTCTGAATGCAATGAGATGCAGTTCACCAATAGCTGGTGTGTGGTGAGCACACTGGCGCTGTTGTCCTGTGGCTGCCGTTGCATTATCTAAGTCAGGGGTGTCCAAACTCGGTCCTGTAGGGTAGGTGTCCTGCGGAGTTTAGCTCCAACTTGCTTCAACACACCTGACAGGAAGTTTCTAGTACATCTACTAAGAGCTTGATTAGCTGGTTTAGGTGTTTTTGATTAGAGTGCTATTCCATACTAACATGGAGTCCATATAAAACAGGTTAGAAACATATTAACAACATGCTAATCTATGACTTCAATGTGCTATGTTAGCCTTGTGTTAAAATGCTAGAATCATGCTAGCAACATCCTTATTTGTGACCTTAAATGTTAGCAATATTTAAACATCCACCCAAATATTAAAACAAATATTATTACACCCAAATGATACAGACAAGAGGCACATCGGGTACTTGCAGGCTAAATGATGGGTGCTCTAACAAGGAATCTTATTGTTAAAAGTGAGCACATTCAGGCACTCACATAGAAAGCAATTTCTATTGTTTTTCTTTGCAGCAGGGATAAATGTCATAAAATTTTATTATGTACAGTACTTACCCTCTGCAAAGGATCTTTTTTCACTGTAAATGCCAGAGATGGTCTTTCTTCTATCTGATCGGGTTATTATCTCCTTAGTTCTTCCACTCTAAAAGAGTAATTATTTCATCAGTATAAACAAGTACCTCATTCACATTTCTGTAAGGTCAAAACTGTTTACCTTCATAATCACTTGAAACTCTTCAGTCTCTTGTTCATCATGGTTGTTGTAAAGCTCTGCCTCTGCTTGGGTTTTTGCGTCCTCAGCATCCTTGTCAACAGGATGCGTACTGGTAAAAGTGGTGTTTTTGGCTGTCTCTTTGCCCACCACTGACTCCAGTGTGGTCTTGATGCTCTTGGATTCAGGCTGGTTGGTGACTTTTGACTCAAACAGGGCTCTTAGAGCTGTAGTACCTGTAGGTCTGTGCCGTGGGAGGCTCTCCATAGACTTACTGCGGGACAGAGGAGAAATTTTGGGCCATTCTTTGACATCAGTTTTCTTGTCTGGTGTCTCAGCTTTGTTGCCGTTCTCAGTGACAGGGATTGATGTAGTCTGCATGCTAAACTGGTGGAGAGAAATTAAATTCACAGGTTAACACAGGTCAAAGTGGATGCTTTCTTCAGTCAGGTAGGCAATGACATCAAATGTTTAATACTTAATAATTCATTGTTGTTGTGGGCAGCACGGTGGCTCAGTGGTTAGCACTGTTGCCTCACAGCAAGAATGTCACTGGTTTGAGTCCCGGCTGGGCCAGTTGGCATTTCTGTGTGGAATTTGCATGTTCTTCATGTGTTTGCGTGTTTCCTCCGGGTGCTCCGGTTTCCCCCACAGTCCAAAGACATGTGCTATAGGTGAATTGAATAAACCAAATAGGGTGTAGTGTATGAGTGCGTGTGTGAATGTTTCCCAGTACTGTGTTGCGGTTGGAAGGTCATGCGCTACATTAAACATATGCAGGAATAGTTGATGGTTCATTCCACTGTGGCGACCTCTAATTAATAAAGGACTAAGCTGAAGTAAAATGAACGAATGAATGACAGTTGTTGTTGTTTACCTCATGCTTGATTTCTCTTGAAACAACTTCTTTAGTTTTTCTTTCAGGAGAGTTTTGATACCTGGCGAAGACATAATCCCATTGTAAAAAGTGATTTGTTGACTTTACTTTTAAAGAGTAAACCTGTTGTTTTGAAAGCAATAAGTTGACTAAAAAAATCGAGTAAATCCATTGCCATATATTTATGTAAATAAAGTTAAAATGAAATAAGTTGCAAATGTAAAGTTAAAACATGTCATCAATCAGCGAATAATCCGAATGATAGTGAGTGAGCATGTCACTCAAACATTTCAAAAAAGAGTTTTGATCCTTTTCTTAGTTATATAAGTTTGACTCCTCTGTATTTACATTTAGTACTAAGAACAATCAAAAATAAGTTTAATTTTTTTAAATGAAGTGTACCTTTAATATCAGGTAAACTGCGTGAAAGTAGTCTATAAGTGTATAAGCTTGAAAAATTTTCAGACTCTGTACTGTTTACACCTGCATTTAGTATTATGATTGATTTGACCAATGCACATATTATTACAACCAGGCATAAACAACGATAAAGAAGAATAAGCAATGCAAAATATTGTGTAAATTAGTGTACTACACTCTCAGAAATAAAGGTACACGAGCTGTCACTGGGGTGGTACCTTTTCAAAAGGTACACGTTTGTACTTTGTATTGGTACCTCAAAAGTATATATTAGTACCTAAAACATTTAAGAGGAACACTTTTGTACTTTTTAGGTACTAATATGTACCTTTGAGGTATTAATAAAGACCTTTTAGATACATATTTGTACCTTTTGAAAAGGTACCACCCCAGTGACAGCTTGCGTACCTTTATTTCTGAGAGTGTATGCAGAGCTTCTTTCTCACTGTGCCACAAGCTGAGAGACAGATTTCCTCTTGTCTCTGAGTCCAGCTTCAGTCCAGGTCAGGACATGATCAGATGAAACACTTCTGAGAGACTGGGCTCTTCGCAAGCTGCTCTTCTCCTCCATTTCGTCCTCCTCGGCTAAAAATCTGTCCTTCATCACAGCACTACCTGCACACGCTGAACACATGGAGCAACATTTGTACCAGTCAGGTCACAAGGTGTGGTCTTGCAGTTTTAAACAGCAACGAGAAAAGCATTTGAACTCTATTTTTAAAATATGGATTTATAATAAAATAAATAAAAGTAACATGCAGCATAAATAGAAATGTCTTTTGGTTTCACTTGAGACATTTTATGCATTGGCTAGAAGTAACTTTGCAAATTATTATTGGAACATTAGTTTGAGTTATGGGACCATTAATAGAAAGCTTTAGCAGATATGCTATTTTATATATTCATTCTACGGTATACTATTATGAATGCAAGTTACAAAGTTCTTTATAATCAACAAAATGTCAAAATGAACCATCAATAATAAGTGCTAAAGACATTATTTTTAATTATGCAAGAAAATAACATATTTGATCAATACTCTCATGCCACAGTATTAATATTAATCATTACCAGTTTCAATAATATGTGAGTTATCATTTGCTAACTGATAATTAACCATCTCTCATTTACATAACACTAGTAAATCCATTGTGCTTATACTTATTATTAAATATTTTTTAAACAGGGTTATAAAAGCCATTTGTTTTATTTATCAAGCATACAGTTTTGCAATGTAGATGTGAAACAGTTAAAATAGGTTAATTGTTTTTACCTTTGAAAAGTGTGTGGATCACTCCATTGACGAATGCCTAGAGATAGTTCTCAGTGCATCACGCGCAAAGCTCGCTGGGCAGAATTTGGGGCCAAAGTCCAGCTGATTTATTACACCTGACTCTGGGAAAACTTAGTCCTGAAAAGGTTTGTACCCTGTAAAATGGGATGGTTCGGAAAACTGTGATTGCCGTCAATAAAACTTATGGCTGCTTCCATTGAAAGTTATATAATGTTATGTGTCATCTCAGCCCAAATATAGCCTGAAAATAGCAACAACTACTTTGCAATATGTGCAAAAACAGTTATTGTTATTAAATTATTATTATCTTCATCTGTCTTTTTTTGTGATAATTTGGAGGTTTAATCTCATTAAATACTTTCTTAACATCAATGGAATCTGGATTGCAAAAAAGTGTAATTTGGGAATATTTTAATGACCTCATCATGACATGATAGGGGTGAATTACAGAACTTGTGCAGATATATCCATATCACTGTGGTCAAATGTTTTTCTATCTGCTGTTTTCTCTCCATAGTTATTTTTGTTGGGAAATAGTTTGAATTTAAGCTAATTAAATAAAAAAAATGGGCTGGTTCATTTAATAGTTCTGCGGGCACCACTTTTTCAATACCATTCTGTTGGGATACTGAAAGTAGACTTGGCACTCAGTGTCACGTCAACAAAGAGGAGTCTGGCTGCAGACTTGGTGCAGTGCAATCTGAGCTGCATGCAATGCTTTTTAATGGGCTCAACTAAACCCACCCCTAAATCTTCCCCTCACAGTGATGTCACTAGCTCCATTGAGTGCATTGTGTTGGACATTCTCATAAAGGCTGCATTCAGATACTATTGCATCAACAGAAAGGTTTTGCGGTGAAATGATACAATCCCGAATGATCCAATTCACATTAAAGGGATATAGTTCAACTAAAAAGAAACTCAAACAGGTTTGGAACAAGTGGAGGATGAATAAACAATGGCAGAATTATTATTATTATTATTATTATTATTATTATTATTATTATTATTATTTTGTGTGAACTATCCCAGGCCAGTAGATAGGTAGTTATTTTCTGAAAAAGCAAAACATGCCTGTGCACAAACAGTCCTGTTGTCCATTATTGCTTTATTTGTCAAGGACTCTCAGATGCCTACTGACTAAACACACATATACTGTAGAGTACACTGTATAAAATGCACTGTAAATGAACAATTACAATTGTGGTGTAAAACTACAGCACAGTTGTTATTGTTAATTTTCAGTGCACTTATAAAATTTGCTGCTAATTCTGTAGAAATTACCTGAAATTCTGTAAAATTGTGACATGTCAAGTGCAGTGTAAATTTTACAGTATTATGGCAACTGAAATTGGTAGTAATACTGTAAATTTTACAGCAATTATTAGTGAGCATACATCAACTTTTAATTTTCACAATGAGTTTTTGATATTTACACTGAGATTCCATTTTCAAAAGTGAGCATGTGCACGTACATGTGTGCACACAATCCAATTATTTTGTAACCCTGGACCACAAAAAACTCTCATGTTGCACATCGGAATCGTCCTGTAATCGATTTTTGATGTGCTTTTTTAAAGCCAATTTTATATATACAGTAGACTTACTGTAAGTTTGATGTCAACTTGACATCAAGGTAGTTTACATGCATTGACATGAGAATCAAAATCCAATGTAATGTGGAACTGAAGCTTTCAGATGAATAAAACATGTTTTACTTGTGTCATTATTCTGGTGGTCAAAGGTGTGTAAATGTCAAAAGGACATCAAGGTTTTAACATCAAACTGATAAGAATTTTTGACATGTTTTATGTTATATTGACATCAAGGTGCCTTTGTGAACTATTGTCCCATCCTAACAAAGTGTATATCTGAAGAAAGCTTATTTATTCAGCTTTATGTATAAATCTCAATAAGAATTGTCATATGTCACATTTTATTTGGCTTGCTGTGAATTCATATTTCACACAATCTTTCCATTCCTTTAATCTTACCATAATCTGTGCTCATCCTAAAGACAATATCACTACATTACAGTTATGTGTTAGGCAGATGGTTAGACTTTATTACTCAGCCAGCCATGACCCCTGTCACGTCACTGAGACCTCTTATGTCTTCTCTTATTAGGGTCAAACTGCTATTTGACCTTTAACCTTGTAGGAGTGACGTACAGGAGACTGCTGTAGACGCTTACGTACAGTCTCGCGCCCCATATATATTTTACTCACTGTTCTCTATCAGGAACTGGGAAATGAATTACGAAATGCACGGATTAACCTGCGAGTTAAAAGTTACATGGTGGACAAAATCTTTCTAATTCGCTCTAGAAATGAGCGGGATGGATTTTTACATGTTGTTCAATATAATCACTTCTTTGTGTTGTTTGTCCTGGTTCTTTTGCTTCTGATTTCAGGCACTCTGGAAAAAGGTTAAGAATGGATACTGCTTGCTGATGAATGATTGCATTGTTTTAGAGAAGTAGTGTGTGTTACATCATTACCACACTGGAATAAAAACTTATTTGTGACGTATTTATTTATGTATGCATGTACAGTATGTATATATGTTTATATGTACACTCTCAGAAAAAAAGGTACGCGAGTTGTCACTGGGGTGATACCTTTTTAAATGGTACAAATTTGTACCTGAAAGGTCCATATTAATACCTCAAGGGTACATATTGGGACCTTAAAAGTACAAAAGTGTTCCTCCTAAAATGTGTGGGTACTAATATATACTTTTAAGGTACCATTATGGACCCTTCAAGTACAAGCGTGTACCTTTTGAAAAGGTACCACCCCAGTGACAGCTCTCGTACCTTTATTTCTGAGAGTGTACTTATTTATGATTTTATTTTAATTTATACAAATTTTAATTTAATATAATTAACTTTTTTTTTTTGCTTAATTGAGAATAGGGAAATTGATGAATAAGTGTAAGCAAAGATTTTACTTTTATTTAATTTAATAATTTTTTTCATTTGGCTCTAGTGGTCAAACAACAAAAAATAAGGTCAAGAATCTTGGTGTGATTCTGGAGTTCGATTTGAATTTCAATAATTATGTCATGTCAAAGCAGTTAGTAAATCAGCATACTATCATCTCAAAAACATTGCAAGAGTTAGATGCTTTGTTTCCAGTGAGGACTCAAGCTTTTATCACCAGCAGAATGGATTACTGTAATGGACTCCTCACTGGCCTTCTCAAAAAGACAGTCAGACAGTTGCAGCTCATCCAGAACACTGCTGCCACACCTGTCCACTGTCTTTACACTGGCTCCCAGTTACATTCAGAATAGATTTTAATGTTTGTTTGTGTATGAAATGTGCTATATAAATAAACCTTCCTTGCCTGCCTTGCCTAATTTAATTTCCACTTCAAATTTAATGTTTTACAGTTATTTATTGAGGAAATTAGCAACAAAAGAATGCAAATTAGCATTTTACACTAAGGTCTTGCTTTAAATCAAAAGCGAGGTTTGAAATATTTGATTTTAAACCTTTGAATTACTGTAAGGTACTTCTAAAATAATACCTGAAAAATTGCTCATCATTAATCCTGAACTTCTTAGCTAATTTGCTGTGTCGGTTTGATGAATTACCTTGTTTAAAGTCATATATTTTTGCACTAACACTAGTCTTTGCTCGCACTTAGCCACCAAATTATTTCCTTTAGTTCTGTCATCTATTTTAAGCTAAAGGTCTCAGTTGAATTGCAGGTGCAATTTATTTATACAACCTATGAGAGACACTGAAGAACTCTGCAAATTCATGATGCCCAAAAAGAGACTGATAAATGATTATCCGTTTGTTGAAAGTTTTCGTTTTTATTTTACTGTCTACTTTTGTTTGAACAATCAAAACACATTCATTAAGTGATTTGAGCATTTAAACATATATTTGATTAGTTTTGTGTAATTCTCTATACGACAATGATAAAGATTTAATGAATTCTTGTAAGAAAATGAATTTACTGTAACAATTTATTTAAATATATATTCTGTAGTTTTCTTAATTCAGAAATAATTTGTAATATATATATATAAACTCTACGATAATGATACATTTTATATTTAATTTAAATGTAATTTAATTTGTATGTATTTAAATAATTAAATATACACTTCTGTGTTTTTGTTGGTAGTAAAGTAACAAAAATAAATATTTGAAGAGATGCAAAAACCTCTAAGTGCCATCTGAAATTTTCTTCTAATGTTAGCATTTTTGTCAGGCTCCTATGTCTTGATTCAGTCATTTCAAAGAATATTCTGAGTACTTACCCCTATATACATTTCTGGAGAGAGCAAAATATGTACCAGAAGCTAGGTTTTTTTGCAGTTTTTGTTTTTGCGAATCCACCAGAGGTCGCTGTGTATGCTTTTTCAGATCTCAAGTTTCTCTCACGAATGCCATTTGCGCCTGCTGTTCTCACATAAATCCACCAGAGGCCGCTGTCGACTGTCTGACTGACTTACTGACCAACCGACCGATCACCCAACTACAGTGTTTTAAAAAAACAATCCAGAAAATTTGCCACATTCTCTCCCTGTTATTTACTTGTTTATTTTCTTTTTTTAGCTTTTGTTTTTGTTTTACCCACTTTCTGGATTTGTTCTTCACTGGACTCGAACCCCGATGTCACGATCAACTCTGTCTCAAGTCCGCTGACGTTGAGCTACCAGACAAACCAGTAACAGCAAAAAAAACATCAATACGGAGGTAAGCAGTCAGCTGGTAAGCGAGAAAAGGAACGGTGTCATACCGTCCCGTAGCATTCTTTTTAAAGATAAAATGCACCCAAACAGTACAGTATATAGCTCTGGCTACATCATTTGCAATCTTCAGAAATGTATATATGGCTACATTTTCAGAATGAGCCTACACTTAAAAAAAAAAAAA
>CAIGQZ010001197.1:2439628-2461588 GCA_903798205.1 Danio tinwini
ACAGACAGACACACACACACACACACACACACACACACACACACACACACACACAGCACCTTCTAACAGCCATAAAATAGTGTCTTCTTTTATTTTGTATGTTTAGAAATATTAAAAGAATAGTTTTCTCTTCCCTGTCTTAATTTAAACACAAACTCACATTGTTTGTTGTGGTATTGCCACTATCATATTGCTGGGTGCATAACAATTGCAGTGCACTGCATCACTTACTCTTGTTTACTCATGGGATGTTTCCCCCCCCCCAAATTTTTTTTTGCTTTAGTTCAATTATCTGAACTTGCACAGTAGACACAGTTGGGGTGAATTCTCTGTGTTTGTGGTAATATACCATGTCATTCACACTGTGCAGCGATAATTTGCCTCTATTTACATGATTGCATGTTATTTTCTTAAAAGAATACTTAATCCTGGGTTTGGTGTGAACTCAGCATAAGAGAAACATAAGCTGCTGTTATGATGCTGTCTTCTTTCATATTCATATGTAAATTCCGAGAACCTACTTTGGTATATTAGATTAAAAATACATACACCTACACATGGATCTTTAAAAAGATGCCAAAAGTGGACAAAAGAGATATTAAAACTTCAGTGGAAATGTGTCTCCCTCGTCTTACATGTCCGTTTGAAAACATGCAAGATCTCTCTGGAGTCATCTGAATCTGTAACACATCAGCAAATGAACAGGAAGCAGGAAGTCTAAAGGTCGACCTTGAGCTTGGTTTTAGGCGCCCACTTTGTCCTAGCCTTTCTAATGATTCAGAGCGGTATGAATTACCTCAAGCTGAGCTTTTTTATGTCGACCCGAGTCAAATTCTCCCCGCTGTGAAGAGGGATCAGCAGATAGCAGCTGCTGAAGAAAAGAACAAGAGCAGCAGCGTTCCTCTTCCTCAGCGAAAGGCCTCCGATGTGGGGAATGTTCATTTGGATCCATTCATCAAAGCTGACATTCCAATAAGAGGTCCCTGTGATGGGATCCAAACTCCCTGCTACCTTGTGAAAGCAATTTTCCCCTTCATGTGCTCCAGGACAGCAATGGGGAGCTAGATTGGGAGTGTGGCTAGCTTAATCGCTCAGCATGCAGAATTGACAGAGCCTATAGATTTCTGTATGGAGAGCTGTTTTGGCAGCCCCTGTGTCGTTAAGGTGCATTCATACCTGCCATCAATAATCTAATGCGACAATTAGCTGAAGATGGATGTGACAGGTTCCTCAATACTGACAAACACAGCAGTTCTGTGTGTCCACAGACAAGGTCAGTCACTCCTGTCCTGTGGAATCAGAAGCGAAAGGGGCGCATGTCCTCCAGCATCTACACAACATGTGAAGATCAGTCTGGTCTAGACTGACAGCAACTCAGATGAGTCACATTCGTCCTTTGAGTTTATGAGACATGACTGGGGTAGACAGAAGGTGAGCAGGGTAAACCTGTACCAAGAATTGGTACATGTAACAACTGCTTCAACTGGAAATCCTTAAAATGCTTGCATTTTAATGTTTAAATAGTGCTGCAGTGTGATCTGTAGTCTTTTTTTCCTGCAAACTTTAAACATTTAATTTTAAGATGAAAGATACATGAAAGACACATTTAAGTTTGAGTTTAATTAAAGAGAGTAAATGACAGTAATGTAATGATGGGCTTGGGGAAAACAAGCCATCAATTTCTCAGAATACTATCCTCTGCTATAGAATCATGTGATTTTTACAGTGTATGATCTGTGTTATCAAGACGCATGTATTGTTGTAGTGCTGAAAACGTTTAAAAATGCATTTGAAAGGTATTTAAATTTGACTTGAAAAAGATGTAAGAGTCTTTGATGTTTTCAATGAACCGGGTGATTCAGTTTCCAAAACAGATTGATAGTTGTAATGAGAGCTCACAGACTTTGATATGGACTCATTAACCCTAATTCAACTCACAGTTTCATTGATTCAATCCCATTGATTTCAGATAATTGACTCATGGATTTACTGACTGAGTTTAACTTGCTGACTTGAAGGATTCAGTCATACTGATATGGATTGAAATAAGTTCTACAATAACACAGATTGTGATCAACTCGGTTAATTGGCAAAATCAACACAAAAATCTTGCTATGACTGTTGATTTATTACCTGTCTCTAATGCAGGAAAACCGGTTAACAGGTTTTTAATGTTTATGAGGTTCTAGTGATTTTGTTCAACTCAGTGATTCAGTCACACTAATTTGAGTTCAAGTTCTGACTCATTTATTTGGTCATTCTTTCTCTTTTACTCAACTCTGGATCAGTCCCACTGATTTAGGATAATTTTTTAAATCTCATTGATTTGCACATCTGATTTTGTTCAACTCAGTGGTACTCCGAATTGAGTTGTCATTGATGGTGTCATTGCCAAAGTCATTTTGTCTCACTGATCCAACTCCATTATTATGTCCCACTGATTTGAGTCAGTGATTCAGTCTCACTTGATATTTCTATTTCTGGTTCAGCATTTTGGTAGCTGTTAAAAGTAAACATAAGTGGAAGACACGGTTAGTCACGCAAAGCTATTGTAATGAAACACATCAAAAATAGCACATGAGTCATGTGGACCACTTTTCATCATGTTATGGTTGTTTTGCACCCTATTTGAAACTTGAAAGCTCAAAATTCATTCTAATTGCACTCAAGTGCTCATTACATGATTCATATTTCATCCTATTGTGCTCCACAGAAAAAAAAGTCTTACAGTTAGAAAAGTCATGAGGGTGAGTAAATGATGACAGAATTGAAATATTTTATCCAGAAAAAACACTTTCTGACCAACCCAGTTCACGGTTGGTTCAAACACATGTCTTGTTCTCTAAAGTGGTAGGGTCTTTCTTTGCGCACTGCATGATGTCATCACAAACTGTGGCTCATGCTCATATCTGGAGTGAATCATGTTATGGGCTATATTTTACCTCATGCTAATTTGGGATGCTTATTAGAGTTCTGATAAAAATACCCTCTTAGTGTATACCCTGGTGACTGTATTTGCAAACATTGCCTTATATACCATGACCCATAGCTCTAAAATTGGACGGACCCCCTGCTTCCAGTGGCCTTGGGTGCAATTCGTCTCTACATCACAGGACAGCAATGGGCCCCAGGCTTTGAAATAACCACAGTCACCCTGGAGAGCTGCAGTTGCTCTCAAGTGGCTGTACAGGAGATCCGATGGGATTTCCTGAGCCACATGTGTGTTTGAAACCTAAGCCAAGAGTGAGTGTTGTGCCGATCACTAACCCACGAGCCACTGCAAGTGCATTTTCCCCTCTGCCTGTGCACTAGCGTGGCTCTTATACCCGTTATGGTAGCAGACGCTAAAAGAATCCTATCAATAAATAATGCGCAGCGGAGATACACATTCAGCATGTCATTTATTATGAATTAAATAGCCATGCCTGAGCCACTAGCTTACGAAAATCCGACACTTGCTGACGAGATGCAACCATGATTGATGACTTTGAACTCCATCACATATAGTGTTTGCATTGCTTTTAAGTCTAATGAAACCTTTGAAGGAGAATTGTACCTCTGCATTCATTGGAGTAGTATTGTGCCATTTTGTTGAATAAGTCTTCTTTTATTACTGTTTATATTTTGCTTGTCTAGATATTCATTACATTTTTATAATATTGTCATGTTTTGATTTATTGATTTTTTGTATTTAATTTTTGTATATAATACAAGTATGAAAAAAGTTAAATGCTAATATTATGCAATTAGAAATTTTTATTTTGGATGTAATGACGATGTTATAGCATTGTATTTACGTCTGCGATGTAATATGCAATTACAAACTCTTATGTTGTGTGCAATTACTGTGTGGTTACATTGTTATTACTATGTCATTACGTTGTAATTACACTGTAGTTACATGCAAGATAATATGTATTAATGTAGATTTTACTTTGGGTAACACTTTACAATAAGGTTCATTAGTTAATGCATTTACTAACTTGATCTAATCATGAACAACACTTGTACAGCATTTATTAATCATAATTCAACATTCACTAATGCATTATTAACATCCAAGTTCATGCTTGTTAACATTAGTTAATGCACCGTGAGTTAACATGAACTAACAGTGAATGACTGTATTTTCATTAACTAACGTTAACTAACATGAACAAATGCTGTAGTAAATGTATTGTTCATTAGTTGTTCATGTTAGTAAATGCATTAATTAACATTAACTAATGAACCTTATTGTAAAGTGTGACCTTACTTTATATATTGCACGTACAGTATTTGTTTAAATTTGTATACGTAAGTATACACAGTACAAATGCAATTACAAACTTTTATCTTGTGTTCAATTACTGTCATTACATTGTAATTACTATGTCATTTCGTTGTAATTACAATGTCATTACATTTAATTACATTGCTATTACATTGTAATTACATCCAATATAATATTTATAAACATGTTTCTTTGTATATTTCAAATAAAGTATTTGTGTATTTAAATATACACAGTACATATGTAGTTACAAACTTTTATTTTGGATGTAATGACTTATTATGTGATATGTTATAAGATATATGTTATATGAATGTATATAATATATATTAATGCTATAACAATGTAATTACATCTGAGATGTAATGTGTATCTAATTACTTTTAGCTTGTGAACAATTACTGTGTCGTTACATTGTAATTACATTGTAGTTACATCCAAGATAATATTTAGTAATGTAAATGTTTCTTTGTATATTGCATGTACAGTACTTGGCTATTTATAGTTGTATATGTAAATATGCACAGTACACATGTACTTGCAAACATAATAACTATGTCATTACATTATAATTGCGTTGCTGTTACATTGTAATTACATCCAACATAAGATTTATAAGCTTAAATGTTTCTTTGTATGTTTCATGTACAGTATTTGTGTATTTATACATAAAAATATGCAGTATATATGTAATTATAAACTTATTTTAGATGTAATTACTATGTCATTACATTATAATTACTATGTAATAACATTGTAAAAAACACTTTGTTATACCATTGTACTTACATTGTAATTACATCTAGTATTGTAAATGTATTTTTGTATATTTCATGTATGGTATTTGTGTATTATGGTTACAAACATATACATAGCACACATGTCATTTGTAATTACAAACTTCTATCTTGGATGTATTTACTATGTCATTACGTTGTAAATGCATATTGATTACGTTGTAAATGCATTCAAGATTTACAAACGTGCTCTGTGTATTTTATGCACAGTGTGTATTTATAGTTCTTAAATATGCATAGTGCACAAGTATGGAATATGTAATTACAAACGTTAATCTTGTGTACACTTACTGTGTCGATACATTTTAATTACATCCAAGATAATATTTATAAACGTTAATTTGTATATTGCTTGTATATTTGTTTGTGTATTTGTTTATTTATATTTGTATACGTAAACATACACAGTACACATGTAATTTCAAACTTTTTCATGTGTACAATTACTGGTTTTACATCGTAATTACTGTAATTACATTTTAATTACAATGCAATTACATTGTAATTACATCCCAGATATTTATAAACAAATGTTTCTTTGTGTTTCATGTACAGTATTTGTGTATTTATACATAAATATACACAGTACATGTAATTACAAACTTTTATTTTGGATGTAATTACTATGTCATTAGATTATAATTGCTATGTAATAACATTGTAAATACATTTTAATTATATATCTGATAGTATTGTAAATATGTTTTTGCATATTTCATGTATGATATTTGTGTATTATAGTTATAAACATATACACAGTACACATGTAATTTGTAATTACAAACTTTTATCTTGGATGTATTTACTATGTCGTTGCATTGCATTTACAATGGGATTACGATGTAAATCTAATATTTACAAATGTGTTTGTGTATTTCATGTACAGTGTGTATTTACTCAGTACACATGTTTGTAATGTGTAATTACAACTTTTTTCTTGTGTACAATTACTGTGTTGTTGCATTGTAATTAAATCAAAGATAATATTTATAAACATGTTTCTTTGTATATTTCAAAAACAGTATTTGTATATTCATACATTAATATACACAGTGCATATGAAGAGTTTCGTTGCAAAACGAGATATATACATTTTAAAAATTAGCTAACTAAGTTATTTATTTGACATTATTATTTAAGACATAAACAGTCAAGTTTATTCACATTTTTTATACATTAAACTATTACTTGAGCTCAGTGAAGGACAGGAACACAATGTTCTTCAAATCCTGGATACTTTTTTTTTATTTTATGTCCATAAATGTTTCATAAATAAGTCAAAAACCATGCCAAAATGCAACATATTTATCTTAACATTGTCAAACATTTTAAATTGGTTAAAAAACAATAGATCATAAATATATGGAATAATATATACAAATATTAATAATAATAAGATTCTGAGTTAGTTTTGGCCAGAATGTACACAACACAACATAACCTTTTTTTTTTTATTATTATTATTATTATATTTTTTTTTTTTTGCAAAACGCTATAAATCCTCCTTGGGCTATATTCTACTACTGTAATACAATTAAGAAAAGCTAGTGAGTCAATGTTTTGTTTGATAAGTAAGATTAAGTTAGTTAGATAAACGACTTGTAGCTTGTTACAGAAAGAGTGGAGGCTCTATATAAACGCTATATATATAAAAATATATTTATTATGCATAAATATGACTTTGACATGCTAAAATTACTTGATTTAGATTTTGTTATGTCCACATGCCTCCTCATACATTTCACTTTTCGGTGTGTATGAGCTTGTTTAATGAGCATGAGCAAATGCGTCATGGTTTCATAGTGTCGTATTGCAATTAGTTTTTATTTCACAAGACTTTCCAGAGCTCAAAATGAAGGATTTACCAAATTTATCTCTGACCACACCAAACATAAATAATTATTATTTTAAACAAGCAAAATATAGTTGTATACTAAAACTTTTTATTTAACAAAAGATTTCTTAAAAAAAAAAACAACAACTATATACAGTAATCTGTCCTGGCTAAAGGTCCCAGATCACCAGTTAACTACACATAAATAGCGAGCTAATCTCATATTAGAGCAATGTTATTTTAAAGGATAATAACTTAACCATATTAACAAAAATAACTACAAGCAAAAGAAATCTGGTGAAAAACACACCATGTGCGATAATGAAAGGAAGATCACATGCACATGGTTAATGTTAGGCCAATTAATAATCTGTTCACAAAATGGTAAAAGCGAAAGCAACCAGTGCTGGAGCTCTTAACAGCAGCAAGACTGTCGGGTGCACGAGCATAACTTTTAGTCTAGTCTATTTGAAAGAGAACCGATCACACCAGTTGCGTTTCCAGGCACAGCTTCATGAGTGCGAGTGATCTTGCTCTCATTCGGTATTCTGCTTTCTTTTGCTTGCTATTATTATTATTATTATTATAAAAATAGCTTATAGAGTTTATTGGGTGTTGTGAAAAAGCAAAACCGCTTATTTTTCTCCATAACAACCTGTGCCCTCTATGATAATAAATCAACAACAAAAATTAACGTGAGGTTTTAGGCTATAAATAATAGATGCAATCGCATAAATAAATCTTCAGATAGGCTACTCAGCTACGTATTAAAAAATAAACTTACAAAGGACACTTAGAAATGTAGCCTTGCAGACAGGTATCTTGTGATGCGGAGGAGCGCAGGAAAAAGAGCAGTATTTCACTGTAACCTCCCTGGCCTTAACATCAGCAGAGACTCGTTCCCTGTTGCATTTGCTTATTGTTGACAGACGCAGTAATTTATCCTGGTTCACTTTTGTATCGCTTTTATAAATTTTTGTGAAGTTGAATTGTGAACATTACTCGCATTGCTGAGCAAACTCGGAGCACTTCACCGGTGGCGACTCTCTTCCCAGGGGATGCTGAGCTCGCGCTAACCTTCTATAACCGTTATATCCACTTTGTAAAGAAACTGATCTGGCGGATATCGCGTTTTGTGAAAAAATACATTTTGTACTAGGTCTAAAATGTACATTATTCAATGTTATTAATGGCAGCAATTCACACATAGATTAAGGTACATCTGAACAGTGATTTCCAATAATAAAATCCAAATGTCAAAAAAAATGGTGTTTATCGCGTTTTGCTACCAAACTCTTCATATTTAGTTACAAACTTTTATTTTAGATGTAATGACGTTATTGCATTGTTATAACATTGTAATTACATATGAGATGTAATGTGTAATTAGTAACTTTTAGCTTGTGCACAATTACTGTGTCGTTACGTTGTAATTACTCTGTCATTGCATTGTAATTACATTGTAGTTACATCCAAGCTAGTATTTATAAATACAAACTTTTTTTGTATAGTACATGTACAGTATTTGGCTATTTATAGTTGTATATGTAATCATACACAGTACACATGTATTTACAAACCTAATTACTCTGTCATTACATTGTAATTACATTGCTGTTACATTGTAATTACATCCAAAATACTATTTATAAACTTAAATGTTTCTTTGTATGTTTCATGTGCACTCTCAGAAATAAATGTACACAAGTTGTCACTGGGATGGTACATTTTCAAAAGGTACAAATGTGTACTTGAAGGGTCCATATTGGTACTTCAAAAGTATATATTAGTACCTAAAAACTTTGAGGAATTTTTTTTTGCTTTTTTAGCTACTAATATGTACCCTTGAGGTATTAATATGGACCTTGTAGGTACAAATTTGTACCTTTTGAAAAGGCACCACCCCAGTGACAGCTTTTGTACCTTCAGAGAGTGTACAGTATTTATGTATTTTTGCGTAAATATAAGCAGTACATATGTAATTACAAACTTTTATGTTGGATGCAATTACTATTTCATTACATTGTAGTTGCATTGTTATAACATTGTAATTACTTTGTAATTACATCTATGAAAGTATTGTAAATGTGTATATTTCATGTACAGTACAGTATTGTCACCCTAGAATTATAAGGTTCTATCTGAATTTTAAAGTGATATATATATATATATATATACATTTTTTTTTTCTTTTTTCAATTTTTCTTTTTTAACTCATGGGGCACATAATTCAATAAATATAATTCAACAATTCATATAAAGTATAGAGTTCATATTAATTGCATGAAAAATATTCATCCTAATTAAATGTTATAGAAAAAAAAAAACTTAAACATCTACATATTGTTATTTTTTTTATTTAATTAATAAGCAGACTTATTGTGTTTCTTGAAAAGTAATGCTTCAATTAATAATCTGCCAGATAGAACCTTATAACCTCAAGTGGAAAATGACTTTTTAGAATTAGAAATATCTATCTGCATTTACCCCATTTGTTTTACCCCAACTTGCAAAATGAAGAGAATTTTGATGATTTACATTTAGAGTACATTTAGGGTCTCTGTCATGTTATTGTATGAAAGAGAAATGTTACACACATATTGTTATATGAATGCAAAAACTTTAAAGCTCAATATCTCCAAATCATTCAGAACACAGATAGAACCTTATAATTCTAATTCAACAAAATGTTATTAAAATTGGAGAAAAAGTATACTGTAAATATTAAATAAAATACTGAAAATATGTACAGTTGAAGTCAGAATTATTAGCCCCCCTTTAATTATTATATATATTTTTTATATTTCCCAAATTTTGTTTAACAGGGCAAGGAAATTTTTACCGTATGTCTAATAATATTTTTTCCTCTGGAGAAAGTCTTATTTGTTTTATTTCAGCTAGAATAAAAGCAGTTTTGAATAAAAAAAAATAACATTTCAAATTATTATTCCCTTTAAGCTATATTTTTTCCCGATCTCATCATCATGAGTCTACAGAACAAACCATCCTTATAAAATAACTTGCATAATTACCCTAACTTGCCTAGCTAACCTAATTTACCAAGTTAAGCCTTTAAATGTCACTTTACGCTGTATAGAAAAATGTTTTGAAAAATATCTAGTAAATAATTATTTACTGTCATCATGACAAAGATAAAAAAAATCAGTTTTTAGAAATGAGTTATTAAAACTATTATGTTTAGAAATGTGTTGAAAAAAATCTTCTCTCCAATAAACAGAAATTGGGGAAAAAAATAAACAGGGGGGCTAATAATTCAGAGGAGCTAATAATTCTGACTTCAACTGTATATACTGGTATATATGATTAGCTGTGAGTCTTTGCTGTTAGAAAAGACTTTTAAATGCTTACTCTTTAGCTTCTTTGTTATAAGAAGCACTGGGTGCAGAAGAACTCATCATGTCTGTTTTTTCTTTTCTCAGTAGCTAATTATCCTCTTGTCCTTTCTCTCTCTCATTCTCCCACTCTCTCTTTGCCGTCAGAGTTCTGTTCGTTACATGATGTTCAGACTTCATGACACCTCTGAGCACCAGTCCCCAGGCAGACGCCCTCATCTCCCCTCCTTCCTTCTCCTCCACTGTCTCCACATCCAAGACAATACAGCAAATGCCGCCTCGTTTTTTCTGAATGTTAGTTAGCCGTCACAGAAATGCTGCGTGTGCACATTTTTAAATCGCAAGGCATTTGAGCATGCATGCTGTGTTGTCTAGGTGGGCTTTTGTTTAGCAAGGCAGCTTGAGGGTTTTGTTTCAGAGTGCATATGTGTCTTCTGATAGGCAGATCTGTCTGTCTGAGCATGTGGAGAGAGTCACATGTTTCCAGCGTGTTCTCCAGGCTGTCTGCTCACCTGGCCGTTGCCATGGGAACAGTCAGACAGCGGCAGACTTTGCACCGATGTCCTCGGAGGATTCACAGAGCAGGTCTCTGAGCGCCTGATGCCACACAACACACTGCAGCCTTCTAACACTCGCTGTGTGTCCTGAAGTTAACCTGCTCCATAAAACATACAGTGCTGTACATGTATTAATAACCCTTTAATGATAGGTGTGCTGATTTTAAGTTAAGGCAAGATTCTACTTTCATGCACCTGTCAATTTTGTACTTTTTTGTGTGTGTTTTGGAAAACGTCTACAATTCTCCTTTAAAGGGATAATTCACCCGGAAAATGAAAATTTACTCAGTGTTTACTCTGCCTCAAGCGGTTCCAAACCTTTATGAGTTTATTCTTTTGAACACAAAAGAGGTTTTGAAGAAAGCTGAAAAGCAGTAGCTATTGACTTCCAAAGTAGTAAAAGCAAATACTATGGAAGTCAATGGTTACAGGTTTCAGATTTCTTCAGAATAAATACGTTTGTGTTAAACACAAGAAAAAAATTCAAAGGAATCAAAGTTGAGTAAATGATGACAGAATTTTCAGTTTTGGGTGAACTGTCCCTTTAAATGTTTCTTTTGTAGCACTTGATCAATTTGAATGTGTTTGCATGCTTTTTACATGTCAATCACAATACATGTTTTTGAAGTTAGTTTTCTCAAAATTAGTTTTTTTTCCCAGAAATCCCTATGGTGCCTACATACACCAGACTGTCATTGATTTATTCATTTTCTTTTCGGCTTAGTCCCTTTATTAATCCGGGGTCGCCACAGCGAAATGAACCGCAACCAATCTCTGGGAAAACACCAGACTTTAGTTTTATTCATATCTTCTAAAAGGTTTTACTGACAGATATGTTCACAAAAATTGGTCTGATTATTTTACAATTGCTTTTTTATTTTTTTTAAAGCAAGTCACAGTATTTTCTCAATTACAGAGTGATTAAAAAGAGATTCTGTCTGTGAAGACATTTGACTCTTAATATGTCAAAAACGTGAAGTGAGTTTTAATCTTGACTTCAGATTTTTGTGCTAGAATTGCACAAAGGCTTGTTGGAAAAAGTTTGATGTCTGTTGCCAAATTGCCATGAGTTTAGAAAAAAATGTTGTAAAGAAGCCAGAGGTTGAGTGTTTCAGAAAATAATTACTTTGAACCTTTTTCTTTCTTTCCATTGTGAGTATATTGTGCTATCTGAGTTAAATGATTTTGTAAATTGACAGAAAAATACACAAAATATACAAAATCATAGTAAAAAAGCATGATTTGGGGTCACAATGTGTGAGACATGAAGACAGATCAGGAGGGGGGTCGTGAATGCAGTGAATGGAACTTTTTTGTCTCTTTGTGACTCTAAAAGGGAGCGCTAGAGTGTGTGATGAATGTGTAGCGTCGGAGGGTCTCCAGTGGTGATCTGGGGGTGGAGGGGCAGAGCTCAGCTCGGCGCATGAGGATTTATTGTTGGAGAATGTGTTCTGCTGACGATGACATGACAAGATGTTCTCCGCTTTATCGCACCAGTTGCACACTTCTTCTCTTTGTGTTTTGCCAGCTGCCTGCGCTGGTGAGGGGGAAGGCTGGGGTTCATAAAAAAACTGTGTGAGAGAGAGAGAGAGAGAGAGAGAGAGAGAGAGAGAGAGAGAGAGAGGGCAGACATGGAGGGTGGAGGCAGACTGGACACAGGCCTATTTTTTTAGCATTCATAATGCAAAGTCAGAGCCTTTCCAACACTCACCCCCACACACAAATATATCATTGTTGGTGAGTAAATAATTAAAAGTGGTGCCATTGCTTACATTAGACTTCAGAAGTGTAAGAGCAGCTCAACTTTTTTTTTCAAGTCAGTGTAGTTTTCCTTCAACAAATTACTTTTTTTTTAAGTACATAGCAGAATGACAAAAAATATTTATTTATTTATTTATTTATTGGAAAGACACCTACATTTACCTTGAAAAAATACAGTTTTGTAAGAATCATCCTTCAGTCTGATGGTTTACTTTGTTGTGGGTGTTATTAATCATAAGAAAGCACTTTATTTACAGCTTTATTTAAAAGTACCGTTCAATAACTGGGTTCAGTTTTTTATTTTTTTAAGAAAATTATTATGTTTATTGAGGCGGCATTTATTAAATGTAAAAAAAAGTAATTGTTAAATATTTATTATTATTATTATTAAATTATCATATTATTGTATGTATTGCATGTAGTTTCAAATGAAATTATTGCTCCATTCATTATTGCTTTTACAAATATCATTAATAATAATAATAATAATAATAATAATAATTATTATTATTATTATTATTATTATTATTATTATTAGAGTGATTTCTTAAGGATCCTATGACTGAAGACTGGAGTAAAGAAGCTGAACATTAATCTTTAAAATCAATGCAATAAATTATTACATTAAATTATAAACTACTTTAGAACAGTTATTTTATAACATTTCACAATTTTTAAATTTTTACTGTATTTTTGATTAAATAAATGCAGCCTTGGTGAGCAGGAGAAGCTTATTTTAACCCATAAACCCCACAACAAAGTAAACTGTCAGACTGAAGGATGATTCTTGCAAAACTGTATTTTTTCAAGGTAAATTCAGGTGTCTTTCCTAAATAAATAAATAAATAAATAAATAGACAGACAGACAGACAGACAGACAGACAGACAGACAGACAGACAGACAGACAGACAGACAGACAGACTAGCCTGCCCAGCCCGATAACATAACTGTTTTACGTTTTGTCAGTTTATTAGATAATTTGTTTAAATTCAGAGTTCAGTCGTATGAAAATGTATGATTTTCAAAACTAGGCGTGGCACCCAACCCCACCCCTAAGTCCAACCTTTATTGGGGGATAAGCAAATCATGCTAAATTGTACAAATGAGATTGTACAAATTCATACGAATTAGCCACTAAGTCAAAAAGTAATGAATTGCCGTGAGATAGCGTTGGACAGACAGACAGACAGACAGACAGACAGATAGACAGACAGACAGACATTAGAAGACTCCAAAAAAGGACACTTAATTACCAAATGATATAAGGAGTAAATTTAATTCATAAATGTATGCAAACCAAAGCACACATTACAAACAAAAATTACGGAATGTTTGTGAGCTAAGCAGAGAGCTTGTTTTTTTAGTCAAGGGATGTCAGCTTTATTTCTATTGTGCTTTTTTTACAGTATAGATTGTGTCAGTGCCGCTTTATATAGATGAACAGAAAAAAATACAGTAAAAAGAATAAAGAAATACTAAAAGCCATAACATTATTTCAGATGATTAAAATATTTAACATGTCATGCAGGCAGCAGAGTAGTGGTAGAATGCCTGTGTATTTCCAGTTTGATTAAAACTGATTCAGTTCAATTTATTACAAATGTCACTGTTTAAGTTCTTTACATTCAACTTGTGATGTTATATGAGAACAAAATAGATAATTAAATTCAGTGTATTTGATCTGTGCATCTAGAGTGCACATACTGTACAGTACACGTTTTTGTGTTCCATCAGTATAACCGATTCATGCTTGTTGTACTGTACGATTTCTGTACATCAGTGCAATCATCTTTGCCTTGGACACACACTGGAATGTTCGCTAAAAACTCTGGAATGAAAACCTTTTCTTGAGTTTTACTGTAAAATCTGTAATTTATCAGATGCTTGCACCACACCCTCACAAAACCCCATTTTACACCCACTGCATGCTATGATCCAAAAGTGACATTTCCAGTCTGTACATCTCTGAGAATATATTTAATAATATATGGTAAATTGAAATGTTTATTTTGGAAAGAAACATATTTGAGTGATACAATTAGGATGTAAAAAAAGACATATTGTATTAACTCATATTGACTCATTTACAGCTTTCTAGTTTAGACCAAACAGTGCATTCACATTGCACTTTTTAACAACTTAAAATACTCTATCTGGTTGATCTTAAAGATCAGAGTAAAACATAATTTAAAAAATATAGAGGAGCTATTTTCTTTTTTTGTGTAATCACATTAGCAACAAAAGCTTTTTCAAAATAAAGGGTACAGGGTGCAAAATTATACAAATGCTTCGGTTTTAGCCATAATTGCCACAATAAGATGAAATGTGAAATATTCAGATCTCACATGGAGAAAATACAACTGTAATGCCTGATTAACTGGAACGCATTGGGGTTCTGAAGCAGGATAATTTACTACTGAATTTCCCGCCTCCGAATGTGTCTGGAATGCATCTTTGCGTTTTAAAAATGTGAGACGCAGTGCTTAGGAATGTGCGTTTTGTTTTATGAAAGCACTACCTATGTCATGTTCCTGTCAAATAAAACAGTTGTCATATTTACTTGTGGCTGTAAGCAGAAACTTGCAACGTTTGCCTCGCCTCTGAGTTTTGATTGGTTGACTGCTTTGGGACTGATGTTGATGAACAGCGCTGTGTGAATTAGATTAGATTAGATTAGATTAGATTCAACTTTATTGTCATTACACATGTACAAGTACAAGGAAACAAAATGCAGTTTAGGTCTAACCAGGAGTGCAATAGCAGCAAGTGCAGGATACAGGTATAAGTTATAAAGTGCAGTTATAGAAAATGGTGATATTTACAAATGGATGTGCTATGACCATTATATACAGGTTGTGTTAGCTATGAACATATTTACAATAGATGGATAAATGTACAGGTTGCTATTAATCATCAGAAGTGTGCAGATAGATAAACCTTATTACAAATGTATATGTACAGTGGGTGTGTACATAATTACAAATGTACATGTGCAGTAGGTATGTACAGTTCAAATAAATGAATCAGTGCAATAAATATGTGCAATTTTTAAATGTGCAAATGTTAAGTAATTTTTAGATGTGCAAATTGTTAAGTAGTGCAGTGATTATGAGGAGTCTGAGTTATGAGGAGAGTGGGGGGTGTATTGGGGGGCAGAGTTCAAAAGGGAGACAGCTCTGGGGAAGAAGCTGTTCTTTAGTCTGATGGTTTTTGTCCGGGGGAGCCTGAAGCGCCTGCCAGAAGGCAGGAGAGAAAACAGTCTGTGAGCAGGGTGAGAGGAATCTTTAAGAATACTGCGTGCTCGGCGCAGACAGTGTTTCCTCTGGATGTCCTCTATGGCTGGTAGTGTGGTCCCTGTGATGCGTTAGCAGTTTTCACCACCCACTGAGTTATAAGCGGGTGGTGGTGGTGGTGAAAATACCAGACTGTGACACAGTTCGTCAGGATGCTTTCTATTGTGCAGCGGTAGAAGTTCACCAAGACGGCTGATGACAGCTGGTTCTTCTTAAGTTGCCTTAAGAAAAATAGGCACTGGTGAACCTTCTTGACCAGGCTGGAGGTGTTGGTGGTCCAGGAAAGGTCCTTGGAGATCCTTGGAGAATTAGTAGGTGGAGCTAAACAATGAAATAAAAGCAAGCGCAGAGTTTAGCCACACTATTACATAATAAATACATTTTATACGTGCAATTCCATGCAAATGTCAACCTAATAAACCTTACCTTACAAAAAAGCAATTTTTAAGTGTATTTTACAGTACTGCAGAAATACCCAGGGCATACTCCCACTATGCTATCCGAACCGTGCCCAGGCCTGTTTCCCAGATCGTTTGAGAAGTGTGAGTGCTCTGAATCGGGCTCAGACACAGTTCACTTGGGCAGCCCTGGCCCGGTTGGAAGAGGTGGGCCTAAGCATGGTTCACTTGGGCTCAGGTGCGATACGCTTGCAGTGTGAGTGCAAGCGTGCCTGATCCCGAAACTGAAGGCGTTTTAAGGGACTGTTTTATATGGATTAATCATTCGTACTGTTCAATGAACGCAAACTGTCATAGTTCATTAAAGATGCAAACCCCTCACTGCACGACAGCTGCATCTTCAGCAAACCTCCTAATTCCTGCAGCACGAGGACTTTATGATTATTTATAAGCATCAAAAGTTGCTGATCTGTTCTGTGAAATATTAGACTGCATGTCACCACATATCAAACGACTTAAACAATATAACTAAAGAAATCTCCACTGTGCTGAGTGAGAGAGCTTACTAAACAGCGCATCATCAATGACGTAAGCGTGCTCAGGCCTGAATGTAATGTGAGTGCGGGCCGTCTGGCGAGACGGTAGGGGGGACAAGCGTGCTTTGGCCCAGTTCAAGGCAACTGTACATAGTGTGAGTACACCCTCAGAAATGTCTCTGTCAATGTTTTTTCTTTGTAAGGCAAAAAAATGTCAAATAAAATAAAATCAGTCATTTTGTTCAATAGTGAGCCAACCCTTATCCTGTTAACTAGCATTTTTTTGGGTTGTGCAGTTTGTTGTATGCTGCAAACTCGCATAAGTTTTTTGGTCACACCCATAATGCATGTTTATTTTCTTCTTGTAAAATATAAAATATGTTTACAGATTGATCGCTTTCTGATCTCTTAACTCTGTGGTTAGTAGTTTTGGAAAATATAAACAGTTGTTTTAATATAACGTTAACATATATTCTTTCTGTGATTTTATGTTTCACATTTTTACTGCAAAGGTCACATTTATTATTATTTAACACTGGAATTGCTCATACTCCATTTTTTAAGTAACAAAAGTTTTGAGTTCTGAAACTTCATTCATTCATTTTTTTTTTCGGCTTAGTCCCTTTATTAATCTGGGGTCGCCACAGCGGAATGAACCGCCAACTTATCCAGCACGATTTTTACACAGCGGATGCCCTTCCAGCTGCAACCCATCTCTGGGAAACATCCACACACACTCATACACTACAGACAATTTAGCCTACCCAATTCACCTATACCCAATGTCTTTGGACTGTGAGGGAAACCGGAGCACCCAGAGGAAACCCACGCGAATGCAGGGAGAACATGCAAACTCCACACAGAAACGCCAACTGACCTAGCCGAAGTTCTGAAACTTACAGCAGGTTTTTTATAGCTGCACAAACTCTTGTGTTAAAAGATTAAACAAATTTTGACCTCTCAGTTCATGACCCCTTTAGATCACTTCAGTGCATTTAACTCCTTTCCTCTGGTAACTTAAATCAGAACGAACCACTTTTTTATCTGGGCACAGTTTTGCAGCCTCTCGAGTGGTGATGTACACACTCAAATATGCTCACCGACACACACTTACACCCAGTCCCAGCTGTGTTTTGGAGTGCCAGGGGTGAAGCGAGGAGCACAGGCAGGAAGAGGTGGAGAAAAGAGGGCTGTCCCACAGTCAGCCCTGCTTACTAGAGACAACAACATCAGCATGTGAGTCCTCCAAACATCCAGCCTCTCACAGCAGACACTTACATAAAGCAGATCTCTCTGTTTTTCCCTGTCTCACCCCCCCCCCCCTCTCTCTCTCTCTACTGGAGCCAGACTCACATGGTGTCACATGTGAGAGCTCACTGTTTTCCCTTTCTATTCAATAGAATTGAGACAAGCTTTCTGTCATCTCTCTCTTTTTGTCAGCTGATATTAAGGTTCAGACTACTAGAACCACTGTACAGCTTTCTGTTTGCTTGCAGTGACCCCAAAGTGGCCTTTCGTAACCTGATTATACAGGGTATTTGGTGAAAAATCTGTGGAGCTGGCAGGCATTCAGAGAGTTAGAAACATCCGCTAACCACTAGAGTGTTTGTTTATTAAATATTTCAGCTAGTTTAAATATGATTTTTAGCTACTTATAAGAGTCTAGTGGACTCTGGAAACATTCTGAGATAACAAAAAAGGTAACAAAAAAGTACTTGCACTGCGTTAAACTGACTAATTAAATTTAATAATTCTAACAAATAGTTGAAAACTTTAGTTAAAGTAACACAAAATGCTTTCCTGGCTTATTAACAGTGTTGGGTGTAATTAATCACAGAGTAACAAGTTACTGTTATTAAAGTAATGCAAAGTTCTAATGCCAAAATTGCTAATTATTAACTTTTTTTTCAACTAAAAATATTTTATTAATCTGACACCTGCACATGCTTAAGAAACAATGAAATGTAAGTTTATGCACTGTAAAAAACTCCTGGTTGCCCTAAAATTTTAAGTTGAATCAAGTAAACCTTACAAGTCCCTTGAACTTATGTTATGTTAAACTGACTTGATGTTATGAAGCAGACGGACAGACTGGGTAAGTAAAAGATGTAACAGTTATTTAGACAACGTTGAACACAAACGGGTGAGCAGACAGGAAGGATGAATGAGCTGGATGGTTAACTATCCTTTTCCTTGGCAGAATGGAGGAGACACAACAGGGAAGACGGATAGCACACACCACTGACTGGATACACGGGAGACAGGAACAACTAGGGGTAAACAGAGACACAGTAAGTACAAGAATGCTAGTTTGTGAGTGTTAGCCAGGAGAGTGAACACTCAGAGTCCGCTTCATATAAACGAGCCCGGACACTGAGTGAAGTGAGGTGTGTGCTTTTATAGTGAGCCAGGGGATTGGATGCAGCTGTGCGTGATTAAAACTCAGGTGATGGTGCTCGCTGTGATTGAGTTCAGGAAGAGCCTGGCCAATCCGTGACACTTGACACAGCTTGTGTAACTTATAAAATTAAGTTAGAACATGATTAACTTTAAATAGGTTACTATGGACTAAAAATATGTTATCATGACTAATTGATCATATAATTTTTTACAGTGTTACAATTTCTGATATTTATGAAATTTGGTGTGATTAATTTAAACATTTAAATTAATTATTTTTGATAAATATATTATTTGTGTTTTTTTACACAAAACTAAAAGGTCCTGTTTGACTCAAATGTAAATAATTTGAGTAAATTAGACATTCCATAATCAGACAATAATATATTGTCTTTTTAAATATTTAGTCAAGTAATTAAATTACTTGTTAATCAATTAGCCACTTTTCAGACAAAATAATTAAAAAAGTTATATAAACGCAATTGCAATGATGTAACTACACAAAAAAAGCAGATTCAACTTAAAAATTTAAGGCAACCAGCTTTAGGACATTTTTGAGTTGACTCAACTTAAATCAAGTCAAGCGCAGTACTTGGGTTGAAAGTTGTCAACTTATAAAGCTCTGCAGCAAGTTGCCTTACAATTTTCAATTGTCAACTTTTCTTACAGTGTAGTAATACATCAGTTTTTTTAAGTAACTTACTCAAAACTGCTTATTGTTATATAATTTTTTACTGTGCATCAGGGTTTGAAATTATCTTTTAGTTAGCAGTTTTATATTTTCTGTTTTAATAAAAAAATACAATTTGAACATATTACAAAGAAAAAAAATATTCCAAATAATATTAATTGTCATTACTAATTATAAGTCGTTCAATAAAAAAATATAAAGCGTTATTTTTATTTCACAGTATTTAAGTAATGTGTATTTAAGCTTTCGTTATTTAACTTTTGTAATTTAATAAAATAACTTGGTAATTTTGTTATTTAACTTTATTTAAATGTCAGTATACTGAAATATAGTTTTATATAGTATATAGTATTAGTATTTTAGTTTTATAGTTTTAGTATTTTAATTTTAGTCTTAAATTAAAGGAAATGTTATGTACTGTATAACTATGAGTTGTAGTAATATTGGGCTATGTTCAAGAAAACACTATTTTCAGTCTTTTTTATTTCTACATTTATTAACATTTTATCAATCTTGTGTCAATCCCTTTGTTTAGTTATAATTGTTTCTACACTAGGGGCATCACGATGGCACAGTGGTTAGCACGATCACCTCACTACAAGAAGGTTGCTGGTTCGAGCCATGGCTGGGTCAGTTGGCATTTCTGTGTGGAGATTGCATGTTCTCCCCGTATTCGCGTGGGTTTCCTCCGGGTGCTCCGGTTTCCCACACTGTCCAAAGACATGTACAGGTGAAATTGGGTAAGCTAAATTTTCTGTAGTGTATGTGTGTGCATGGATGTTTCCCAGTGCTGGGTTGCAGCTGGAAGGACATCCACTGCGTAAAACATATGCTGGATAAGTTGGCGGTTCATTCCGCTGTGGCGACCCCAGATTAATAAAGGGACTAAGCCGAAAAGAAAATGAATGAATGAATGTTTCTACAATATTTTTAATGTGTTATTCAATATTAACATCACTGATCATGTTTTATGCTAATCATACTAGCACAAACATGCTAAGATTGTTTTTGTAGCTCAGAGCAGTCTTAAAACTTTCTATCACTTGATTAAACTGGGAGTAGTTTATAGCTGACTGCAGGTTTGGGATATCCAGGTGTGGATTTGCACTGTTCTATTTTTGCGCTACAGGCCTGGGATTAGCTAACTGTTCCCCTGAGCATGTCTGCTCAGGTTAGTGAGAGCGCTGTGGGACAGACCTGCTGTGCATCTGCCAGCACTTCACTGGAAAGTCCCACTTTCTGTGTTTTCTACCAGAAAACCACTTTCCTGATGTCATGTTACGAAGAACTGATTATTACGCCAAGTACCTCTCAATTGCTATGACCCACAGACTCATATTTTCACTTCACATCATCAAAAAATTGACATTTAAACAGGCTTAATGCTTGTGTGTTTTGTTTTTACCAGTGGTATGACATCACTGTAAATGCCATTAGGAGGAGTAAGGTTGTGTTTCCCTGTTCTCATCTGCTGGAAATTTCCCATCTATGATGTCAGTGTATAAAAAGCAGAACTATAAAGGACAAATGGAGGTATTATTTAAGTTATTTCAGGGGGTTTCTCTGACATTACTTATATGACTCTATAGAGTCTATAGAGAAATACTTAGTATTTGTTTTTTTCCTGCTATGGAAGTCAATGGTTACTGAGTTTTTTTTCCCCAAAAAGATTATTTTCCCAAATATATTCTGTGTTAGACAGAAGAAAGAAACCTTTTTCAATTGTCTCATTAAATGCATTTTTAAATGCTGCAAAATATTATAAAATAAAATACTATGGTTTACACACAATTGTAACATTTAATAACTTTTTCTGCATTGATTATAATAAGAAATAATGTAAGGAACAGTAACAGTGGACCAGACAAACATGTTTTTTTGTTTTTTTTGTAATTGTACAGTGTAAACATTGACAGTTACTAATTTGCTATGGAATAAGGGACATTTAAATAAAAATAAATAAATAAATAAACTTAAATAAATGATAGACATAAACAGACAGACAATGATATAGTGTGGAAAGACAGATGGAAAAATATTACAGACAGAAAGAGAGATAGACAGAC
>CAIGQZ010001197.1:2461988-2484345 GCA_903798205.1 Danio tinwini
TAGATAGATAGATAGATAGATAGATAGATAGATAGATAGATAGATAGTGTAGACAGACAGACAGACAGACAGACAGACAGACAGACAGACAGATGCTGTTTACACAACTGACATCACTGCTTCATGTCATGTGGCTCACTTAAGAGCACATCTCTGTGAAACAGCCATCTTACATGTTGCACTTCCGTGTGCTGTGATATATATCTGTGGGGCTTGTAGAAATCATGTGCTTTGCATGTTTCAGTTGTTGTTGATGTCGTTGGCAGTACCTGAGTTTGGCAGCGTGCCACTGTGTTAAACTGCAGCACACATGAAAACAAAGAATGAGTTTGTTTTCCTGTCAGCATCTCCAGACCCCATACAAATCATTTGTCACATTACACAGAGCTCCAGGTTCCACATGAGCACTCAATCACATGCTCTTGAAGAGCGATAAACCAGCTTTCGGAAGATTGCATGACAGGATGCTATCTGGGATGTCTCATGTCATTGTATTCTTCTTGACTGTGGAACCATTATAAATTGTAGAAGTCTTATTTTTATTGTTGATATAAAGTTGGACATATCAGAGGGCTTTTTTTTAGAAATATCAGTTGGGCTTTTTAGGCTCGAGATTCTGTACAATGCAAGTCTGTTCTTGATTAGGCAGCATGGCATTGTTTTAGGAAGCATTCATTCATTCATTTTTCTTCATGAAGAAAGAGCCATATTATAGTTATATATTCATGTTAATGTATAAAAATGTAACAGTATTTTTGATTAGTTATTAACACCATTAAAATACTTGATTTCAATTCAGTTTTTGTTGCAGCTGGAAGGGCATATGCCACATTAAAAATATGCCAGAGTATTTGGTGGTTTATTCTGGTGTGGCGACCCGTGATAAATTTAGAGAATAAGCCGAAGGATAGTAAGTGGTAATTGATGATTAATAAATAACACGAAAATGTTCATGTTTGATAAGAGATTGCCTAAGAAGTGTATTTAAAAAAACACTACGAGTAAAATGCATGTAGAGTTGAAGTCAAAATTATTAGCCCCCTTGTTTATTTTTTCCCCCCAATTTCTGTTTAAAGGAGAGATTTTTTTCAACACACTTCTAAACATAATAGTTTTAATTAAAAACTCATTTCTAATAACTGATTTATTTTATTTTTGCCATGATGACAGTAAATAATATTTTACTAAATATTTTTCAAGACACTTCTATACAGCTTAAAGTGACATTTAAAGTTTTAACTAGGTTAATTAGGTTAATTATGCAAGTTAGGGAAAATAGGCAAGTTATTGTATAATGATGGTTTGTTCTGTAGACTATCGAAAAAAATAGTTTAAAGAGGCTAATAATATTAACCTTAAAATTGCTAAAAATTTTTTTACTTATTTTATTCTAGCTGAAATAAAACAAATAAGACTTTCTCCAGAAGAAAAAATATTATCAGACATACTGTGCAAATTTCCTTGCTCTGTTAAGCATCATTTGGGAAGTTGAAGTCAAAATTATTAGCCCCCTTTTGATTTTTTTTCTTTTTTTAAATATTTCCCAAATAAGGTAAACAGAGCAAGGAAATTTTCACAGTAAGTCTGATAATAGTTTTTCTTCTAGAGAAAGTCTTTTTCATTTTAGTTTTTAATTTTTTATGAACCATTTTAAGGTCAAATTTATTAGCCCCTTTAAGCTAATTTTTCTTCCGACTGTCTTCAGAACAAACCACTGTTATACAATAGCTTGCCTAATTACCCTAACCTGCCTAGTTAGCCTAATTAACCTAGTTAAGACTTTAAATGTCACTTTAAGCTGTATAGAAGTGCCTTGAAAAATATCTAGTAAAATATTATTTACTGTCATCATGGCAAAGATAAAATAAATCAGTTATTAAAAATGAATTATTAAAACTATTATGTTTAGAAATGTGTTGAAAAAAACTTCTCTATGTTATACATAAATTGGGAGAAAAAATAAACAGTTAATAATTAAGGGGGTCTAATAATTCTGACTTTAAATATATATATATTCAAAGTGTTTTGAATTGACCATGATATCAGTATTGTGTTTCATGTTCATTATCACAATAAATTGAATAATTGAATATGGGCATACAGTATGTTTAATTTCTGCTAAGATATTGTTAAATATTTTGGAGTACACTTGAATATTATTAATGCACTTCTCTGATTGTTCCATGTTTATATGCTTCCTTTGTGGCATTGTGTCGTTCTTTTTCTTTTCTTCTTCCTCCTTGTGTTCAGGGACAGTAATGTACCCAGAGGGCACTGCTGTCTTGTGAGAGTTGGAAAACTGGCAGAGGACTATGCCTGGCTTTTCTCTGTTGTGGGACATTGTACTGTATGCTCTGAACTAGACAGATTATCTCTGGTAAGGCACTGATCTAGACAGATTATCGCTTTTTTCCTACAGCTGGCTGTTGCAACCCATGACTGACCCGGTCATCAATATTTACTCTCTCGAGGGAAGTGAACAAAAACATCGGCTCAGGTTCACACAAAAGCGAGACGTTCACTTCTTGTATTTTCAGGTCAGTGATCTTCATAACTGAGGTTGGAAGGACAGGGATGAGTGTGTAACATGTAATCTGTACTGAAAAGACTGCCAAATCAACTGAGATTAAGAGTTCAAAGGTCATGATCTTGTGGCAAAATGTATAGCAGAAAAGCCTTGTGTCTTGTACACAGACTGTGACCTTATTAGGAGAGGCTATATAATATAACAAGTATTTATATAGACACACATATACAGTAATTAGCCTTCCTGTGATTTTTTTTTATATTTCCCAAATGATGTTTAACAGAGCAAGACATTTTTTTTACAGTATTTACTATTTTTTCCTCTGCTACAGCAAAAAAAAGTAGTTTGTAATTTTTAAAGCCATTTTAAGGTTAGTATTATTAGCCCCCTTAAGTAATATTGTTTTGATTTCCTATAGAACAAACCACTGTTATACAGTGACTTACCTAATTACTCTAACTTGCCTAAGCCTTAAAATTGCACTTTAAGCTGAACACTAGTATCTTGAAAAATATCTAGTAAAATATTATGATACAATCAATCAGTTTTTAGAAATGTGTTATTAAAACTAGTATGTTTAGAAATGTGTTGCAAAAAATCTTTAATCAAACAGAAATTGTGGAAAATTATACAAAGAGGCTAATAATTCTGACTTCAACTGTATACTACCTGACAAAAGTCTTGTCGCCAAAGTGTCCAAGTTTTAGGAACAACAAATAATAACTTGAGTTGACCATTTGGTATCAGAAGTGGCTTATATGAAAGGCAAAGGCCTCTAGATTACACTTATTCTACCAAAATAAAATATGATCATGCCTTGATTTTAAATTATTTAATTAGGACAGTAAGGTCTGACTTTGCTTAGACAAAAGTCTTGTGACTAAACAGAAATAATGTACAGTAATCAAATCATGGTGCAGTGGGAAAATATAAAATATTGTGTATGACTCTCATGAGCTTGAATGACTGCATCCATACATCTCTGCACTGACTCAAGTAACTTATTAAGTCATCTGGAATGGCAAAGAAAGCATTATTGCAGGACTCCCAGAGTTCATCAAGATTCTTTGGATTCATCTTCATTGCCTCCTCCTCCATCTTACCCCTGACATATCTAATATGGTTCATGTCTGGGGACTGGGCTGGCCAATCCTGAAACACCTTGACCTTCTTTGCTTTCAGGAACTTTGATATGGAGGCTGAAGTATGAGAAGGAGCGCCATCCTGCTAAAGAATTTGCCCTCTTCTGTGGTTTGTAATGTAATGGGCAGCACAAATGTCTTAATACCTCAGGCTGTTGATGTTGCCATCCATCTGCAGATCTCTCATATGCCCCCATACTGAATGTAACCCCAAAATATTATTTTTTTTGCTCTAAAATTCACTGATTTCGGTGAGAATATTGGGTCCATGCGGGTTCCAATAGTTCTTCTGCAGTATTTGTGCTGATTGAGATGCAGTTCAACAGATGATTCATCGGAAAAATCTAATTTCTGCCACTTTTTTAAATAATCAACTAGAAGTCAAGCTATTATTATTATTTGTTGCTCTTACAACTGGGATCGACGACAAGACTTTTGTAAGGTAGTGTATATATGTATGTATTTAAGTAGACTGAGGAAGTGAGTGTGATTTAAGGAAGACATAGGTCAACAAAACGCAGAACCATCTTTTTAAATCAAAAAGAGGAACTCGAGCGCAGCAGCTTTGTGTCTTTAGACCTAAAAAAGGCCTGTGGGTTTGTGCTTCATTCTTTTTGACCTGCTCTATATTTAGCTCAATCCCGTGGCTTTCTGACTGACTGGGCAGCACTGGTCATTTGCGTGATTATAACAATGCCTCGCTTTTTTGGCAGCGTGCATTTGTAAGGAATTATAATGGAGCCATTTAGAGAGCTTTTGAAGACAGAGGAATAGGGAATGCTAAGACACTGCTAATGTTATTGAGGCACTGTTTAAAGGGAACCTATTTTACAAGATGTAATAAAAGTCTCCGTTGTCCCCAGAATAAGTCTACGAAGTTTCAGCTCAAATAAGAACATGCTGTTGATGCCCATTTTTGAGTGAAGGCAGAAATATGCTGTTTCTCAGGCCCCGTTTACACTAATATGTTTTAGTTTTAAAACGCATAAGTTTTGCTACGGTTATACCTTTTGTCTACACTACTGGGAGTTTACAAACCTCGAAATGGAGCGTTTTGGAAATGCTGAAGAGGCCGTTTTCATTTTAGAACACCCCTGCTGCATGTCAGTGTGGCTGCCAACATTAGCGCTATACCTGATTAGGGCTTTATCAAGTAGCCTACACAAAGTTTAGAATTCATCCTTTTCTTGTAAGTTCAGACTTCCCAAGTTTACAATGAACTCCCGAAGACACGTCGGAGAAATCTTCAAATATAATGGCAGTGTACATTTTATAACATCATTCACCCTGGCTATATTTCACAATCTTAACAATAAAATGAAAACAGGACATTAAGCAATATCTCTTTTAATTTTTATATGAACAACTTAAACATAACGACACAAAAACTGTTAAGGCATCATGTACATATTTATATGACCGTCATCTTCCCTGTATGGAAATGTATAACTAAAGGGAGTCAAATAACTGCCTCCTTTCATTTTCATAAAAAAATATGAAGCATTAGACTCACTGTGTGGTTTTGGCAATATGTGAATATAATGTCAGGCTATATGCACACAAAAAAATAATCAGAGGAAATGCATGCTGAAATATGAATAGACATCTCTTTTGCTGAATATAATAATCAGTAAGCTATAATTTATATCATCAAAAATTATTATAAAAGTATTACATACAATACGTTTATACAATATAGGAAATAAAGGCAAACAATCTTTAAACTTGCGGAATCAGTGTACATGGTTACATAAATGAATAGATATATTAACTTATCTTTGCGCTCAGCCAAAACACGTTACCTGAGAACAAGTGGGCTAATAGATTCAAAAGACCAACTCATTAGATATAGGTCTACACAATTACAGAGAGATGAGATCCAGCGGCATATTCGAAATGGACTGGCCGATGTTTGACTGCTCTCTGCCGGGAAGGTGTGCTCAGAACTCCTGCTGACTGCCTGGAGCTCAGACACGAGAATACGCTGAAGCAACATTTAACGCATTCCAGAGTGCGTGTGTGGTCACGTGATGTGCATTTTCAGCTGTGTAGTGTGGATGGAGAAATGCTAGATGAAACGCCAGTGTGGACATAGATCGTTTTTGTTCTAAAATGCTGTTTTAAACCAAAAATGTCTCAGTCTGTGAGTCTCTCATATGCAAATGAGATGTTTCTCCCCATCCCCTTTACAGCTTGTGCCTTATATACTACAAAACATCCACTTGGTTTTGTTTATTATGTCTGTCCTGCTTATATGGGCAGTTCTTTATAATCATGAATGTTTATCTGTGTGCATTGTTAAAACCTTGTTAGTTTAACTACTAGTAAACCGTTTTCTGAGTGTGCTCTGGTTAAACTCCATATAAATGTTTTATTTTCTGTCTGTAGAGAATGCACAGAAGGCCAATTGTCAGATTTTACAAATTAAAGCAACTTTATGTACAGCATTTCTCTGCTAGATAACTTATTTACAATAACAAAGCTTTAGCCTAATAATGGCTTTTTTTTAGCAAACATTTCATGACATAGTTTACAAGATGTCAAGTGAGAGTATTAGATGGTTTGATTTACTTATTCAGCAGTAATTTAAGATGCAATGCATTTCTGACAGGTACTTTTCTTCAACAAAACTTTTAATTGTCATTCATGGTTTTAGTAGATTTGTTTGTATCTTAAATGTATTCACAGAAATTTAGGTAAATCACTTTTGCATCCAATGAAAATCGGGACATCTGGTCACCATATTTATACGAGAATGTAATTAAAAGAGTATCTTGACGGTGTTCAGGACTGTTTGTTAGAGCTCTAATTAATAATGCCGTAAATAATGTTCAGCTTTTTGCACTGACTTTTGTGAGTTTTGCCTCACAAGGCCTCAATATATCATAAAGAGCCACAGTTTTGGTTTGCCTATGTATGTTTTCTTTCACACTGAAAGTGCCAGTAGCCATTGGGCATGCAACGATAACCGTTTTCAAGGTATACCATGGTTTGGAAAAGTCAAGGTTTTAAAACCGCCAAAATTTTCTGGTATATGTAAGATTAACAGTATTTTCAGCAGAAAAAATATCCAAACATGCCATTTTAAATTGTTAAAAATAATGAATAATAAAAAAAACAAATTATAATAATAATAAAAAAAATTATAAAAATATTGAATTGTGTTAAAAAAATGAAGACAGCTGAAGTCAATGATTCATTTAAATTATTTAGCCTGACATGTTTACTGCTCCAAACTATTATAAATCTTTTAAAAAATAAAATATATTGTTTTCAAAGGAGAAAAGTTTTTGTTTTTTACCCAGACATTTAAAATAATTTTTTAGAGCAGTAATCACAATACCATGATACAGTGAAACCGTGATATTTTTATCCAAGGTTATCATACCATCAGAATCTTTTACCGGCCCATGCCTAGTAGCCATTGACTTGCGCTTTATAAATTCCACAAGGATCACGGTTTTATCAAAAAAATAAAATAAAAAATTCTACTGAAGAAAGAAAAAGGTTGGCAACATTTTGGATGGCCTTAGGGTGAGAAAATTAAAATCTCATTTTTGGGTGAGCTTTCCCTTTTAATATCCTGAAGAATAAAATCTGCTGAAATATCTTATTTAATCCCTTAACATTATCAGAAATAACTGGAAATGTTATTATCCCATAGGCAGATATAGCTTACGGTGCAAGTGTCACAATAAGTCAGGCATATGGTTGCCAGGGTAACGGTGACATCACTGCAGACATAGTGATGCATGAAAATTCAAATAGCAGGGGGAGCGGTTGCTAGGCAACCTGAACTCGGAGAAGTCATGGGGCACACGGCCAAACTGATGCTGGTGTTGTGAACACAGTGTACTTGAGTGGCACACCATGAGTTTGTAAGCATACTGTGGGCTCACACTCGACTTATCACTGCGGGTGGTAAAAAATTGCTTATTGTGCATTTGTAAAACCAGACTGAGAAAACCACATATTTTCTGATTAGAGCTGATGTGAAAGGGCACGTGAAATCACTGGACATTCTTTCATGTGCTTTGTATTGTTGGAACTTTTTCTCTTTCCTGCTTGCTTGCATTTTAACCCATTACCCTGTAAAAAATATGTAAAATGTACAGTGAGAAAACAGCTTATCTGTTTGCCAGAATATTGTCATTAAAAATAAAATAGAAACCATAACAGAATGTTCTACATTTCACATTAAACTACTGTATTTCATTAAATTGTAAACTAATGAATTACGGTAGTTTACTATAATTTTTTAAACATTATTTGATGGTTTGTAGCATATTTTTAACTCTAAAATTCTGGCAACCACCATCTGATAATTTTTCACTGTAAATTTTATGGATTTATTAATAAAATACAGTAGTTTACTATAATATTTTGGAAATTCTGTATTTTTAAAAGTTCTGGCAACCACAGCTGCCGGGTTTTTACCATAGATTCTGCAGATTTATTTATTTTTTTACATTAAAAAAGGAAAAGCCATGGGAATTTTATTTATTCAGGCATTTGATTGTACTAAAATCTGTGTAGTGAAGGATGAGTTATTAATATTTTCTGCTTGTTTGCTGGTCATGAATCAGAGTTAGGAATGCACAGTAGAATAATTGTCATTAAAATCATAAAATTTTATTATGTTTTGAATGAACAATTTATGTTTTAATATGTTGTAAAATGCTTTTTTTTTAATGGCAAAACTGGATTTCCAGTAGCCTTTTATGCAGTCTTCAGTGTTACATGATCAATGCAGTGCATTTCTTATTATAAGTTTTGAAAGGAGTTACACTACCGGGCAAAAGTTTGGGGTCAGTTTTTATTTTTTCATGTTTTTTTTTATTATTTTATTATTATTCTGTTCATCAAGGCATCATTTATTAAATGTTAATGTTAAATTGATAAACATTTTTTTTTTATTTTTAAACAACTGCTTTCTTATTGCATGTAATTTCAAATAAAGTTATTACTCCAGTCATTATTGCTTTTATTACTTTTACCATTATTATTATTATTATTAGTAGTAGTAGTAGTAGTATTAATACTACTACTACTACTACTACTAATAATAATAATAATAATAATAATAACAATAATAATAATAATAATAATAATAATAATAATAATAACAATAATAATAACAATAAATAAAGGGATTTCTGAAGGATCATGTGACTGAAGACTGAAGAAATGAAGCTGAAAATTCATCTTTAAAATCACTGGAATAAATTATTAAATTAAATGATACGAAATTAACTACTTTTGAACAGTTATTTTAGTGCAATAACATTTCACAATATTACAATTTGTACTGTATTTTTGAGGAAATAAATGCAGCCTTGGAGAGCAGGAGAAGCTTATTTTAAAACATTTATAAATCCTACGGACCCCAAACTTTTGACTGGTAGTGAATGCTTAAGTTTGTATTATAAATGTAAATTTTTCAATAATAGGTACCATTGAAAAGAATACCATTTATTAACAGCATTATATTAGCATTGTAAGCATTTTCAATGTGATTTTAGTAGTTTATTGTTATAGTTTATAGTTTATTAACTAGTTTATTGAATCATTGATGAATTAAATATGATTTTGTGATACAATAATAAGCTTATGAACAGTTTTTGAACAGTAGTGTAAATATTAAAATGGACTATTGCAAAATACTATTGCAGAAATCAAAGCAAACAGACACTGTCAAAAATCCACCAAATTTTTGGATTTGATGTGGTCTTAATTGTCAGAGATTCATTTCAGCCTCCAAATTTTAGCACATTAAATGATTTAGGCAAATAATCAGCTTTTAACAGTGTTAACACAAAATCCTATCCAGCAGCTATGACAGCGTTCCCAGTGTTAAAGCGTTAAATGATCTGTCCTGCAAAATCAGATTGTATAAGTCTTATCCGTATGTAGGTTATTGATGGTCCTCTGACGGAGGCTGGGTCAGGATTCAGGCACCGTGACTCAGAATGAGGTCAGCGCATCTCTCCCACTGCTTACTGGGCCACTGTTCTCCTTCTCATGACTCAGATCTGGCAGCGCGGTTGTGAATGAACAGTGCCTTGCCGTCTGTATCATCGCTGCCGTATATAGAGAGCGATTATCACTCGCTGCAGGATCGTGACACACTCTACACCTCCCACCTGCCCGAGCAGAATGAACAGAGAGAACCAGATCACGCTTAAACGCACATCCCAGAGAGAAAAAGGCCCTCGGCTTATAGCCTACCATTTTACATTTTAGGGAGACAAGTTATGGCTCTTCGTAAGCTCAGCGAATTCCATAGAATGTGTTTGTTTCAGCTCAAAGCACCCCACAGATTTGGGATTTGAGCAAAAACACATTGTGTGTGTTCCTTTAAATGCAAATGAGCTGCTGCTTTTCAAAAGAGGGTGGAGCTTTTTACATGCTATTAGCCTTATTCTTCAATGTGAAGTGCGCTCATTTTAGAAATGCAGCTTTTAGCGCTAGTTCTACCAGGAAGACCTAATGTCACATCACTCATCATCACAATCAGCTTCCGATTCAAGGTATACGGATGGAGCCTCCTCTGAAGAAATCCTATGTTTTGTTAAATGATACTTTTGTCAAATGAAATTCATCAAAGAAATGTCATTCAATATCATATTTATCTCCCTGGTCTTTCTGGTTGAACTGCTGATTCAGTTGCCTATGGTAGAAACGACTAGAAATAATAAACGGCAGCAAGCAGTCAAACATTTCATGACATTATGTTCATGACATAAAAAGTAAAATAGCAAAATATAAAAATATAAATTTTACAACATCAAGCAGCATAATGTACTGTATTTAACATCTAGAAATCAATGGAAGTGAATGAGATCGGATCTCTCGAGCCCAAAAAAATTCAATAGCTGCGCCCACTCGTACGTAAAGAATAAGGTCAATAGACTTGGTCGGTTTTGTGTCATTTTCATTAATTGGAAATGAATAGCGTTAGCCCAGAGTTGCAAAAAAAATTTTTTTTTTTTTATTGGCAAAAACACTGCAAAAAAAAAAACAATAAAAAAATGGCACCCCTACTATTAAGCTTTCATTGCATTCACTATCTGATTGCCTAATTAGGCACAATGCAGCAGTCATGGTACAGCAACAAAGATCCTTGATTTTTATGCCAAAATGAAAGTATAGTTCCTAGCCATATCGGCCTATAGCAATTTATTTTCTTTAGACTTAGTACATGATGTAACTATAGTCAAGCTTTAAATTAAAACCAGACAAATTCCAATTCAATGATTTATGCTAAGCTAAGCTAAAAGTGCTCCCGTCAGACCTGGAGATTTGCTGAATGAATTCAAAAATGGTAAAACTCAAGTGTTTAACTCTTAGTGACTTGAGCTTAATTCATTCATTCATTTTCTTTTTGGCTAAGTCCCTTTATTAATCTGGGATCGCCACAGTGGAATGAAACATCAACTTATCCAGCACATGTTCTACGCAACGGATGCCCTTCCAACTGCAACCCATTACTTGTAAACATCCATACACACTCATTCACAAACATACACTACAGACAATTTAGCTTACCCAATTCACCTATACCACATGTCTTTGGACTGTGGGGGAAACCAGAGCACCCCGAGGAAACCCACGCGAACACATGGAGAACATGCAAACTCCACACAGAAACGCCAACTGATCCAGCTAAGACTCGAACCAGCAACCGTCTTGCTACCCACTGTGCCACTGGCAGCCCTGTACCTTGAGCTTATTAAAAAAAAAGTTTTTTTAAAAACAGGAAAAAGTCAGGCGATGCAGTGGCGCAGTAGGTAGTGCTGTCGCCTCACAGCAAGAACGTCGCTGTGTCGCAGGTTCGAACCTTGGCTGGGCTGGGTCAGTTGCCGTTTCTGTGTGGAGTTTGCATGTTCGTGTGGGTTTCCTCCGGGTGCTCCGGTTTCCCCCACAGTGCAAAGACATGTGGTACAGGTGAATTGGGTAGGCTAAATTGTCTGTAGTGTATGAGTGTGTGGATGTTTCCCAGAGATGGGTTGCGGCTGGAAGGGCATCCGCTGTGTAGAATCGTGCTGGATAAGTTGGCGGTTCATTCTGCTGTGGCGACCCCAGATTAATAAGGGACTAAGCCAAAAAGAAAATGAATGAATGAAAGAAGTCAGATTTTCCCACTACGTCCCCTTTTATTCCGGGAATATCTGAAGAGGTTTGAACAGTGGGGGATGTATTTCAGTCGTGACTAAGTTTTTTGCTGAAATGATGAAACAAAGGTTGCTGATGAGATGGAAATCTGCGCGTGTGTGAATGAAGCCCTCCAGATGACTTGTTTGTAGATGTTTGATTTAGATTTTATCATCAGTAATCATAAGGAAAGGGGAACTCAGCTTAGATAGCTGCAAAAAGGCTGGTTTATGTAGCATATCAGGGGCTTACACCGAGAAACAGAATCAGTGAGTGCTGTTCTGATAGCTTTCCGCAGCGTTTAAATTATAAGATGTGATCTGAGGAGATTTGGGTGAATTTCAAGACCAAGACCTATTTTCATATTCACTCAAAAATCTAAATGAAAAGGAAAATGTGAAATTATTTCTTGTCATTAGAATAAATCATGCTCAGTGTTCATTCAATATTACTGAGCTATCATTATTGATAAAAGTTTAAATAACAATTTATTTTGTTTAATATTTTTTTCATTTTCTTTTTAAGTTTTAATTTTGTTGTTTGTTTTAAAAAAATCAAGTAGTTTGTTATTTACATCAAGTTAAACTGAATCAAAATTTGCATATTTATTCGGGAAGTAGCTAGTATTATTTTATTGAAATATTTCAAAATATTAGATTTTATTGTTGTTTTTTCGGTTATTTTATTTGTATTTTCTTTTATTTTCATATATCAAAAATGGTTTTAGGTTGAATAAAATTTTGTTTAATTTGTTATATTCTTAGTTTTTATAATGTTCTTAGTTTTATAATGCAAGCAAACTATTCTCATTATTATAATGCAATAAAAAAAACATATTTTAAACTATTGATTATTGAAAGATCATGCTATAATTTGGCTATTAATTTATGCTAATTAAGAAAATTAACATACTGTACCTATGCACTAAAAAAACTACTATTGCAATGAAACTGCACATAACACATGGAATTATAATTGTGATATTAAATTATACATGTGATTTTTAAAATGGGCATCATGGTTGCGCAGTGGGTAGCACAATCACCTCACAGCAAAAAGGTTGCTGGTTCGAGCCTCGGCTGGGTCAGTTGGCATTTCTGTGTGGAGTTTGCATGTTCTCCCTGTTTCCTGCGAGCACTCTGGTATCCCCCACAAGTGCAAAGACATGGGTGTGAGTGTGTATGAATGAAAGTGTATGGTGTTTCCCAGTAATGGGTTGCAGGGCATCCGCTGCGTAATACAAAAGGCTAGATAAATTAACGGTTCATGCTGCTGTAGCGACCCCAGATTAATAAAGGGACTAAGCTGAAAAGAAAATGAATGAATGATATTTTTAAATGAGAATAACTGTTGGGGAATTTTGTTAACTGTTAAATTGTTACATACTTTATGTTAAAGTATGTTACACCAAGAGAATTTTTTTATTTTTTATTTTCTTCCTTTAAAGCTCTAGTCTGTAATCCCTTTGATTGCTTAGAAATATACCTCTTTTTTTTTCTGGCAAGCTGACAGTATAAATGTATTATATCACACAAAAACACTGTCCTCATGCCGCCACTAATTTCTGTTATGGTTACACTGTAGATCTTCATCTTGGATCTGTTAAACGTGACTTTACATAAACACACATGACTTCATCAAAACAGCAGAAGAATAATCACTCAAAGTGGGTTTTGGCTCACATGCGTCATCTTGTTTTGAAAGTTCACTTATTTAAGAAAAAATGAAGCTGTTGTTTTGTTCCACTGTGGGCTATGCTATCCAGTTCCAGTAATCCGTGAAAAAAAAAAGTAAAAACACAAGAGCAGTACTGAAGTCAAATGTACGAAACTCCTCCCAGTGTTTCAGTAGACTGATGGGAAATCACTGTACAGAAAGAAACCACTGTCAGATTATTACCCTTTATTAGACCACACTGACCTGAGAAGATTTTACTGGAAAAAACATCAGTCCTTTTGGTTTATGATATCGTAGTCCAGGCTTGGTCATTTCACAGACTGTTTGCTTTTCAATTCTCATTCTCTCACAATGTACTTAAAGGAAGAGTTCAGCCCAAAATAAACATTTGACAATAAGCAGGCTGATGGAGGTCCCCAGATCTATTTATTTAGAATTACTTTTAATATTCAGTACTGCAAATGCACCCCCACCCTGCTTTATCTAATTGTTTTATTGTTTTATTGACATTCTTGGTTTGATTATGTTCTTAATCGTCGATGGTGTTTTAACAAGTAATTTTGTTTTAATGTTGTAACGCACGGGGTGGCGCAGTGGTGCAGTGAGTATCGCTGTTGCCTCACAGCAAGAAGGTCGCTGGTTTAAGCCTCGGCTGGGTCAGTTGGCATTTCTGTGTGAAGTTTGCTTGTTCTCCCTGTGTTCATGTGTGTTTCCTCTGGGCGCTCCGGCTTCCCCTACAAGTCCAAACACATGCTATAGGTGAACTGGGTAAGCTAAATTGTTCCTAGTGTATGTGTGTGAATGAGAGTGTATGGGTGTTTCCCAGTGATGGGTTGCAGCTGGAAGGACGTCCGCTGTGTAAAACATATGCTGGATAAGTTGGTTTTTCATTCTGCTGTGGCAACCCCTGATTAATAAAGTAACTAAGCTGAAAATAAAATGAATTAATTAATTAATTAGGGATGCACCGATACCATTTTTTTGGAACCGATCCAATCCCTATATCGTTTTTTTTTTTTGTTTGTTTGTTTTAAACCTAATACAGTTTTTATTCTGGTGCTAAAATAGTATATTTTCTTTAGTAAAAATAACAGACCTATGGCCTATATTATATGACAGACGACACAACTAAAAACATGATGCTTGCTATTAGGGATGCTCATTTCGGTTTATTTTACCAACCGACAACCGCAGCTCGTTAACCAAATATTAACCAATAAATATTAAACTATTATTTAATAAAAATTTTTTTTGAGGTGTCTATTTTGTGACACATTAAATATTTTAAAATGCTGATTTATTTTATCATGCGAACAGCAGCATACAGAACATCACAAAACATCTTCACGCACCTGCAGTGTTTCCAGCAGCACAGAAAAAAAGATCAAACTAAATAAAAATAATAAAATAAACAGGCCTGCCCTAGATATTTTTTCACCTAAATGACAAATTTAGATTACAAAACGAAAACACTGACTGAATCCTTTTTAAGAACTGGCATTTGTTGTTTTTTCCAATCATGTTTTTTTCTTTTGTCAAATAAAAATATCACAATATTTAATCAATCGCTCCACTGAAAATATGCATTTGATTAATGCGTTGTTGTTACTATTATGTCACAAAACCCCTTTTAACATTTTAATAGAAGTCATTAGTTTAAAGATTATTTATGTCATAATGAATTATTTCCTCTCTCTCACTCGTTTTTTTTCAACCGCGAGTACACAGCGAGTAACAGCATAACAAGAGGCACGCAGGGCGCATGAGCAGTGTGCAAAACAGTTAATAAACCATTCAAAAATGCCCTTCTCAACGCAAAAAGCGCGTTCTGTGATCGGCCCCTCATGCAGCCAAACTTTAAAAATATATACAATAGTATTTTTTAATCCTTTAACTGATACCATTAATTGGTTACAAACGAACGATTTCGGTTTATGGTCAATCGGTTATTTTGATCATGACATTGATCTGATCTGTTGGGGTTCAGATTATGTTTCCTTTTTTAATATTAGGATTTTTCTTTGAAATCTGTACTAGGCTACCACTATTGACTCTAATCGTTGGTAAAATTACCTGCCTTTTAGCAAAGCCTGATATTTTCCTGCAGGTTTGAAGCAGACTAAACTGTCTGAGGCCAGTTTTACTTAAATATTCCCTCACCTAAACTCGCAACGAGTGAGATGGAGAAACTGAAAGCATGTCTGAAATATAATTTTTTTGTCTGAAAATTTATCTTTTTGACACGAATTTCGTTTGGTATAATTTGTTGGTTATTTAATGTATTTTTTGTCGGTCAGTTATCTATAAAATAAATAAGAATGTTTGAGGAAGTTCAAAACAAGGTACGCTTATATGCTTTAGTGCACAATCTGACAAACTGCTCTGTTAAATAAAATATTATTATAAATATAATGGCAGTAAAATATTCACAGTTTCAGAGTAGCTTATATAAGGCTAAATAATTTTCTGTTAATGACAATCCATATACGCCCGTCAGTTTTACTTGTATTAATTTAAACAACTACTTTGACCACAATGAGACAGGCTTTACAAACTATTAGCAGCACTTAACGTATTCACCTCGAAAGAATAAACTCAGTCGGAAGAATAGAATACAGAAACCTTTTATGAGAATAATTTTACGGAGCGGCGCACGTCGCTTCTGCGCAGCTAGCTGGTGCGCTTGATGAAGCAATTGATGCATCACTGAGACACAGCGCGCAATGAATGTTGTAAAGCACTTTGGGCTGCCTCTTGGTTGTAGTAAAGCACTATATAAATAAAGTTGAATCATTGATTTTCTCACACACAATTGCTCACACTCACTTTTAATAATTTTTTTTCTGTTGAAAACAAAACAAGCTGTTCTGTAGTATGTTGGGGGGAAAAAGCACTCCCTGACGTCCATAGCAAGAACAAAAATACTGTTTAAGTCAATGGCTGCTGATTTCCAACGTTCTTCAGTATATGAAGAGTTCAGATTGAAAAGCGTGTAAATGCAATTTGAGGGGTGAGTGGTCTACTTATATATGCTGAGCGCTGTAAACACTTAAAAAAACATGTTTCCTGGTTGCTCAAACTACTTAATTGAAAAGTAAAAACCTAATTTTTCAGTTTTCTTTGGGAAAACTTAATTGTTTTGTGTTTAATTTAAGTTTTACCACTTAAATTTGTAAAAACTAAAAAATTAACTTGGCACTGTAGCTCAGTGGTTAGCGCTGTCGCCTTACAGCAAGAAGGTTGCTGTTTCGAGTCCCGGCTGGGTCAGTTGTCATTTCTGTGTGGAGTTTGCATGTTCTCCCTGTTCACGTGGGTGTCCTTCGTGTGCTCTGGTTTCCTTCCACAGTCCAAAGACATGTGATTTGCAGTAGATGAAATGAGTGAGCTAAATTGTCCGTAGTGTATGTGTGTGAATGCGAGAGTGTATGGTTGGTTCCCAGTGCTGGGTTGCGGCTGGAAGGGCATCTGCTGTGTAAAATATATGCTGGATAAGTTGGCGGTTCATTCCGCTGTGGCGACCCCTGATAATTAAAGGGACTAAGCCGAAGGAAAATTAATGAATAATAAGTTAACTTTATGTTGTCCCTACACAAATGGATTGTGTGGCGCCCAGCATTTTTTACAGTGTATATACCAAATTCATTAATTCATTTATTCATTTTCCTTCAGCTTAGTCCCTTATTTATCAGGGGTCACCACAGCGAAATGAACCACCAACTATTCCTGCGTATATTTTACACAGCGGATGCCCTTCCAGCAGCAACCCAGTCCTGGGAAACACACACACTCATACACTACAGCCAATTTCAGTCTTTGGACTGTGGAGAAAACCGGAGCACCTGGATGAAACCCATGCCAACACAGTGAGAACATGCAAACTCCACACAGAAATGCCAAATGGCTCAGCTGGGACTTGAACCAGCGACCGTCTTGCCACGAGGCGACAGTTCTAACCACTGAGCCACCGTGCCGCCCTATCCCAAATACATAGTAAAAAAATTATATAATTTAAAATAATTGCTTAAATAAACTTAAATATAAGGGAACATATATATTATGGTAATCTCAAAAGAAAACACGGCCAATCAAATGTAGACATGGGCATGCATATTGATGAAAGATTGTCAGAGTCTGTGAGGGCTGTGAGGGCAGTAGGTAGTGCTGTCACCTTACAGCAAGAAGGTCGCTGGTTCGAACCTCAGCTAGGTCAGTTGGTGTTTCTGTGTGGAGTTTGCATGTCCTCCCTGAATTCGCGTGGGTTTCCTCAGGATGCTCCGGTTTCCCCCACAGTCCAAAGACATGCAGTACAGGTGAATTGGGTAGGATAAATTGTCCGTATTGTATGAGTGTGAATGAGTGTGTATGGATGTTCCGCAGAGGGTTGCAGCTGGAAGGGCATCCGCTGCGTAAAACATGTGCTGGATAAGTTGGCGGTTCATTCCGCTGTGGCGACCCCAGATTAATAAAGGGACTAAGCAGAAAAGAAAATGAATGAATGAATGAATGAATGATTGTCAGAGTCTGTGTTTTGTTGTGATTGGCCTGCTTTACACAAGAACAAGGAAACAGTGATGTTTGAGGCTATATAACGATAGTTATAGGCTATATAACGATACAGTTGTTTCTATTGACTGAACTTTTTAAAGTCAGCTACTGTATATGTCTATATTCAGATTTTCATTCTATGGCACCTTTAAGCTTTTCATACTCATTTAATGTTCAGGGGGACATTAAAAAGGGAAGTCCGTAAAAGAAAAAATCTCTCTTTGCGTTGTCTTTTGTTTTTAAGACTCAAACAACCCCATTAGACACTAACTGAAGTTTAAAATGTGCAATTATAATCAGTGTTTCCGGCTCTGCGTGTGTGTGTGAGCTCAGCAGTTTTTATTGAGTTGAGCGTCTCTGTTCACCGTGACTCATGGAGCTGAGTGTTCACTGCTGGAGAGAGTGACTCAGCTGTTACATCATCTCTCCCACAGACTCCGCCCCCTTCATTCACCTGCGCTGATGTCATCAGAGTGGGCTCTCATTCATCAGCTCTGTGAAAGCAAGCGTTCAGATCCTGAGTCATCCTGAGTTTAGAGTAAATTTGCCATTTTTTCCACACTGGAACTGCTGTTATTGTTTATGATGATGCCATGGTAACTGGTGGCTGTTTTGGAGAAATAACAGAAGGCTTTTTGTGGATTTTTGGATAATTTACACTGATTTAGGCTTGGTTATTTATGAAAGTTGGCTGTTAGTGTTATGAGCATGTAGAGTTTACACCAATATGTGAATTTGTGGTGTCATTTCAGGATTTATTTACTATTATGGTGGCCCTTTAGAGAAGATTGGTTTTTAGTTTTCATTACATAATGAATTAATTAACAATTATGAATGCATTTGTAATTTCTTTATCTTTGTTAACATTATTGTTTATTATTAATTCTATTTAATTTTAACATTCACAATGATGTTTAAATGTTAATGTATTTACTAACATGAACAAGTTATGAACAGCACCATTATTACCGTATTTATTAATCTTTGTTAAAGTTAATTAATGATAGTTGTTCATTGTTAGTTCTTGTAAACTCATCTTGTAAACTACAAGTTAGTAAACTACACTCTCAGAAATACGTGAGCTATCACCGGGGTGGTACCTTTTCAAAAGGTACACATTTGGATACTTGTCCACATTGGTACCTCAAAAGTATATATTACTACCTAACAATTTTAAGAGGAACACTTTTGTACTTTTTAGGTACTAATATGTACTCTTGAGGTATTAATATGGACCTTTTAGGTACAAATTTGTACCTTTTGAAAAGTGACAGCTCGCGTACCTTTATTTCTGAGAGTGTATGATTAATAAATGCTGTAAAATATTGTTCATACTTAGTCTATGTTAGTAAATTCATTAACTAATAGACCATTATATTTAAGTGTTAACAATACTATTTACTAATATTAAAATCAAATTAAAGATGCAGTAGGTGATTGTCTTCAGAAACATTTTTTGTTGTGCCGGATGAAAAGTCTCTTTACATTTCAATAGTACTGATTAAAGTAAATGATCTAAATGTATTTATATGTATTTTTATATTCTGTTTAAGGAAAAAGACTAAAATATGATCATACTATTAAATATTGTTGGGCCGATAATTCCCATAACTCTGATAAGTAGCCCAAACTGTCTGTCAGCAAATGTAGATTGTGCACCCCGTTTATGTGGGCCTCGGTCACATGGACATGAGTGACAGCGCTAAAAACAAATGCTCAATCAAAACTTTTTATAATCCTGAGTCAATAGTGGAGTTAGTTTTGCATGCTGGAGGAAGGATAGCTGAAGTATTTCTTTTAGACAGGTAATGTTATGTTTAAAAATATTTTAGTCACGCAAAGCTTATGTAGATGTTGTTGTTATGAATGGATTATATGCACTGAAGTGTTGTTCAGCCACTGAAATCTTCCGGCGTACAATTGATGTCACTATTTTCAGTTCCATAACAAATTAGGCTAACCGGTTAGCATTTAGGCAGATAACCTACTGCTATTACTGCTACTGCATCTATAATTAATGATTGGTTAATAAATGATTTTGTATTTTTTTGTTAAATGGTGTAGCTAACTAACACGTTTTTGAAATATATATTTTTGAGTTTTAGTTTCTAATGTTAATACTTTTTGTTATTTTTGTGCTCATTTTAAGTTTAGTTTTAGTTATTGATATCACAGAACATGTAACAGTGAAGTAAAATATAAAATACAGCATTTTACCTATTATTCAGTCACTGTTGTTAAAAAGTATAAATAGTTTTAATTTTGATTTTATTTTAATAATGTACTTGTTATGCTATATACTGTAACTGTCAATTTATATAAATACCATTGCCAAGGAAAGATTTCTCCTTTTTTGGTTTTGTAATAATTAATTAATAATATTTCAAAATATGTTTGTTTAATTATTTATTTATTTAAACACTGTCGATCACAGCATACTTCTGGATAGGCTGGAAAAATGGGTTAGGCTGTCTGGGACGGTCCTCAAATGGTTCAGATCTTATCTTGAAGGCAGAGGTTACTATGTCAGTATAGGTGATCATAGGTCGAGGTGGACACCCATGACATGTGGAGTCCCACAAGGCTCAATTCTGGCACCTCTCCTGTTCAACCTTTATATGCTTCCTCTGGGCCAAATAATGAGAAAGAGCCAAATTTCCTACCACAGCTAAGCTGATGACACTCAGATCTACTTAGCTTTACTACCTAATTACTACAGCCCTATTGACACCCTCTGCCAATGCATTGATGAAATGAACAGTTGGATGTGCCAAAACTTTCTTCAGTTAAACAAAGAGAAAACTGAAGTCATTGCATTTGGGAACAGAGAAGAGGTTCTCAAGGTGAATGTGTACCTTGGCTCTAAAGGTCAAACAACAACAAATAAGTTCAAGAATCGTGGTGTAACTCTGGAGTCAGATCTGAGTTTCAATAGTCATGTCAAAGCAGTTAGTAAACCAGCATACTATCATCTCAAAAACATTGCAAGAATCAGATGCTTTGTTTCCAGTGAAGACTTAGAGAAACTTGTTCATGCTTTTATCAGCAGCAGAGTGGATTACTGTAACGGCCTACTCACAGGCCTTCCCAAAAAGACAGTCAGACAGTTGCAGCTCATCCAGAACGCTGCGGCCAGGATTCTGACCAGAACCAGAAAATCAGAGTTCATCAAACCTGTCCTCAGGTCTTTGCACTGGCTCCCAGTTACATTCAGAATAGACTTTAAAGTATTATTCCTTATATATAAATCAATAAATGGCCTAGGACCTCAATACATTACAGATATGCTGACTGAATACAAACCTAATAGAACACTCAGATCTCTATAGGATCATATAAACTAGAAATTCCAAGAGTTCAGTCAAAGCAGGGTGAATCGGCTTTCAGCTACTACACCCCCCGCTGCTGAAATCAACTTCCAGAAATGATCAGATGTGCTCCAACATTAGGCACATTCAAATCAAGACTGAAAATACATCTGTTTAGCTGTGCATTTACTGAATGAGCACTATGTCCGACAGATCACACTATTGTTCTTTTCTTTTCATTCTTTTATAACCTGTTTTAACTCATTTTTATCTGTTTTTAATTATTCCTATTATTAGCTTTTTATTTTCTTACACTTGTCTTTTTATTCTTGTTTATGTAAAGCACTTTGAATTGCCACTGTGTATGAAATGTGCTATATAAATAATATTGCCTTGCCTTGCCTTGCCTAAATAGATATATGAATAAATGAATGAATAAATAACTAACCATTGTATTGTAATCTGTAAAGTATTAGACTACCAGCACAAACCACCATAGATCTGATCCCCATGGATATGTTTTTATTTCATTTTATTTTGTTTGTGAAACAATAACTTAAAACGGGAGTATAAAAGGTTTATGCTATAAAAATGTTAGTGTAGCAGGAGTACTGGACTCTAGTTCTGGAGTGTGGGCTGTGTGTTCCTCTTTGTGGTGCTTTTAAAGCTGTTCAGTGGGTGAAGTGGACAGCGCTGTTGTAAGTGGGGTCACATGCTGACCGTCTGTGTGTGAAAGAGCACTAGAGAGGTGTAAAGTGTGACGTGTGTTTAAGGTCAAAGATCTCTGTGTACACGAAAGCCACACGAGTTAGAGTACATACAGCTGCTGACTGCGCTCTATAACACTTAAATGAGTTATTTTGTTTTGTGTGTGTGTGTGTGTGTGTGTGTGTGTGTGTGTGTGTGTGTGTGCGTGTGCGCGTGTGTGTGTGTGTGCATGTGTGTGTGTGTATGTGTGTGTGTGTGTGTGTGTGTGTGTGTGTGTGTGTGTGTGTGTGTGTGTG